>JAFMSR010000010.1:42194406-42250942 GCA_022818135.1 Saxidomus purpurata | reverse complement strand
ATCATTGTTCCAATACTGTAAAAAGTAACATATGTAATGAAATGTGTATAACAAATCTTAATAGATAACATTTTTAACAATACTTGAAGATCGAAGATTTTTTTATTCCCGATAAATCCGGCGTTCTTTTTAAACCAGATTTGTGTGGTGCTGAGTAGATGACAAAGTATAACAACAATAACAATTCTATAAATATTTGAGAACTGATTTGATTCATTTTGTTAAATTTACTTGTCCTTTAAAGATATTGGAATACAAACTCTGATAGTGGAAAGACAAGTGCACAACGTTCCATACATCTACAAATATTTAACCTACACTGAATTAAATTGCAGACATCTAAATGGTCGACTGCTTGACGTTTTTTAAGTTTTACTTTGTAAGGCAAGACATTTACAATAACCATTATATCAGACACCATGCTCGGCTGCTTTAAAAGCATAACAGAATCGTCTCCAACTTATGAAATTGGCGACAATCAATTATAAGAAGACATATTTTAAAGAGAGACTAGAGGGATAAGCTTAAAAGTGAAAAATATTTAAGATATGACAACCCAAGGTTAACGGGTACACATATGTACAATGAATAAATGACGATCAAAGCAATGCATGATAATAATAATAATAGTAATAATAATAATACATTTGTAATATCTTTAGTTAAAGAAGCTAACTCATTAAGCATATGTACATAAAGCAACATATTTCTTATCTACCATGAGGCCTTCTATTAACAATAATCATATAACAACTGAGAAAAACTATAATCATATAACAACTAAGAAAAACTAACACAACACATGTACGCACACACGCACACCCACACGCTCGCACACACACGTACGCACCCACATACCCACAAAAAGATATTGAGCAGAACTTCATTATTATATTATGCAATCATTTGCTGAGTTGTACATATATTTTTTATTCATTTATAGTAATGACTCATGCACTGTCAACGATGGAATATCATCGTATAAATTTGACAAAAGTTTGAATTGCTTAAGTTTTCTTTGCTCTTTTATTTGCAGTGGTTATGCATTCCATACAGCCATTCCACAGTAACCAAATGTTTTCTTAAGATATCGAGTTTGCGGTCTCTTACAGGTTAACTATTTTTGTGATATTTATATCTCACCCGGATTGGAAACTAAAAAAAAAGGTTTAAACATATGATGTGAAGGTGTTTTGTATGGTACGCATAGTATTAGTCGTGCGCCTATTCTCTGGAGTTTAGCAAGTTTATATTTGCTTGACTGGTTGTAAGTTGACCATTATGTGCAACAGCAGTCAAAAATTGGCATAATATATACGTTGTAATATAACGTCTTGATATCCAATGTCAGATATTTAGATATTCCATTAAATAAACTAATTTTAGCGCCAACTTTACAATACACTGCGTTTACGTTTGTTTTCCATTTTAATGACTGGTCTATGTGTAAACCCAAAACCTGTTAAATAGTTACTGTAGTCCCTATGACTTAATGAACGTACAGAGAGTCTCCACTATATGATCATTATCTCAGCTATTTGACGTTCCAAAATTATTTTAAACATGTTCTATTGCACCTATATTTACTTAATTCGAATTCATTGACACGTTATCATATACATGTTTTTAGAATACTGCTAAGTCTGTTAGAAATGCTGTTATTATACCTCACGTACGTGTTTTACCCTATATACAATTCCCATACCGCATCGATTCGGTGAACAAAAAAATTGTTACCTATGTAACATCATGATGTTACACCCCTGTAAGTCTAAAAATAGATTATTGGGTTGCCAATAAAATTTCCTCTCAGGCGCTTATTACATTAATAGCGTCTAGATCAATGGACGTTTTCAGTTTATTTGGTTCCCAGTACAGTAAAGACTAGAATGACTAAGTGAATTCAAGTTGTTAAGACACTCGCTATATTGACAGTGATATCTTTACTCACTGTGATATTTTTATGTTATAAATGCTCACTGAGATACCTTTCTGTTTACAATTGTTATAGTTCTGTAAATAACATATGTAATGTTATTTTACTTGTTTCAGTGTTGTTATTTCATTGAATTTCATTTGTAACACTTGTCTATATCAATATTGTCAATTTCTTAATTCGTAGTTTTTCGGTATAAATATCACATGCACTTGAGGGTAATAGCAGATATTGCTTCGCCTCAGTTAACATTACTTTTCTCGTGTTCACAATATCTGCTATCACCCTCAAGTGCATGTGATATTTATATATTACTGAATTCAAATAACTCTGTATTCTGCTTTGAAAACGTAACAATACCATTTCCCACATAATTATGGAATTTAGCGGGAAAAATGATAAAATGACAAATGTTAAAGATACACTTAAATGTTACGCTATAAAGTGAAAAAGTAAGAAAGATATAACAAACTAAAGTTTGAAAGATGGCAGTTTCCTGTTGGCAGGTACTTCAGTAGGTCAAACGTTATACGCTGTATACATGTTTACGACAACGATATCGCACAACGAGTTGGCTTTATTGTTTACTAAGGTGCTTCGTGTTCACGAAATTTTGGTATGCAGATGTATTTTGAAAATAAACAAAATGTGATGAAAATCTGTGAAGATGTCCAGATCTAGCCGAACAAAAACGAATGTGCATATTTCATTGCAAATTTCTCGAACTTGTAATATGTCACGCTGCATTTGAGATACAGCATTATTCCCTCCTATTACAAACACCTATTACCTCATATGTTTGTACAACATTTACCTCAACCTAGACTATCTGCACACAACCCATATGTATTTGGCCAAGTTTATTTCTAGCGGAAACCTTTTTCTGACTGCGGATTTGTGCGTTCAGGACTTAAAACAATATAAAGTTTTTATTCCAATTAAGGGCTAAAGACTTAGCAGTTTGCAACGGTACTGGAGCACAACATTTTAAATCAAAGTTAAACGACATTTAGAAAGTTTCTCTTCCCCTGTCCGTCCGCAACACTTTACGGGAACACTTTTCAAGACTACAAACGGGCTGTTGACAGTGATGAAAACGCTGAGAACAAGAACCATAACTCGGCTGTTTTCAGGATTACCCCATGCTATATTTTTTCGTGAGTGTCGATCAAACCTGGTGATATCATCGACAGATGTGTCATTAATCTACGACATGAGCCTATCGTCCTTTGTAGCAATTTCTGGTCCGGATCAAATAAGAGGATGCTATTTTAATTGCATAAAAAGACGATACAATGTATTAAGAGGAAGAGGGGTGTGCAAGAATCATACACGCGTTATAAAATTATATCTTCGTAGGGTTCATTAGAGGATGAACCAAAGTATCTTGACATAGCTTATTAGTCAAGTTTTTGTCGGATTGGGATGGGAATATTTCAAACTTCAAACAGGTATGTTATACATTGTGGGGAACTGACATCTTATTTATTTCCACCTTTTATTATTATCATTCTGTTATAAGAGGTTGTGTAAGTCTCCACTGAAAAAAACGTTCCTCCATCATCAGTTTTCGGCTGTATAAGATTGGTTTTGAATTACATTGTACGCATTATAAATTAAAGCACGACAGCCTCGATAATCCCTTCGATAACATTTAAAGTTAAATGCAAAGTAATCATGCTGATATACCGGTAGTGTAAGGACTTGTTTCACTACTACAACGGTTAGGAATCTTAAATTTTACTTGGAATAAATGTTTTTCCCCTCTCTGCATGAGTTGTGCTGCATTATATTGTGAATCCTTTGCTGTTGTTAAAAACAAATATTTCAATGGACAAGTAAATAAACCAAGTAAGTTTCAACACCACAAAAACATACATAAAGCACAGGCATACTTTAAGATCAAATGCATGTAATATATGGACTACCTCACGAGAGTTTTACAACTTGTCTATTACTCGACGTAAACTACGTTAAATAGGGTTTAAATAAATAGTTATAAACTTAACACAAAATTACATCGTTTAGTAAATAATGCCTCTTGCAGTGTTTGCTTTGTTGTCCATAAGAAGTGCTGCTGCTGTGTTACCTGAATGAAATATAACTGTGATACCGTGATAAATGCTGGAAATCTTGTTTCATTTCTTTTAATCCCTAATTGATTAGTACCGTATCGAAATCATAAATGAATGATATTGTATGCTGAAACTGTGCTTGTAAGTAATTTTGAAGTGGAGAGATAGGCATATTTATTTTAAGGTTCAATCTACCTAAAATCCGTTGTCACTTCTTGTAGCACGAGTTTTAATATATAACATTAAAACAATATGACACACAATCAGACCATATATTTTAAGTATGTATGCTTATTTGGTTATCAATATAGCTGTATGAATAAACATTGTTATTTGAATACCCAACCGCAGCATTGTTATTTTTGCATCACTAAACGTGTTTTAGTCATAAAAATATATTTATTACCCTTCCACGAAATTTCAATGACACGTAAATATATATTGATATTAACGGGCAAGCCATTAACATATACAATAGACACATCCCGTCATCGTATCTCACGCTAAACGTGACAGTGTTCGCGTATATAACGTCAATGTATTAGTACGTGCTGATTTGTGACGTTATTAAGTGACGTGATGAAGTGACATTAGAGTATCATAAAGGTATTTGACCGTCCACTTACGTTTAGCCGTTAAATGAATTAGGAATGAACCAAATCCTTCAAAGTTTAAGAAGGGAAGGTTGACGTGGAATATGGCGATATATAACCCACCTCGACTTAATATCACCCTCGCCTTACGGCTCGGGTAATATTAATTAAGGCGGGTATTATATCTTCTTATACAACGTAAAAAAAACAAATAACATTAAATATATAATCATAGAGTTCTTTTCGGTGAAGCTTTTGGGTAAGGGCATTGGAGCATTTAATCATTTCTAACCGAAGCTGACAAGTTTCATAATATAATATACAAATCAAGGAAGTTAACAAGTTTAAAGGCGTGTTGTTCCTTATTAGATCTTACCTTTCATAGTTTCAAAACAATAAAAGTTGAAATCGATCTACCTGCTACAGAATCAGCCTGGTGTTTGTCAACATGTCCCTGAACTGTGGAAATAAAGACTTTGAAATGCTTCCTTTCTTTGTATTAAAACCTAAATGTGTTTCAGCTAGGTTAGCAAAAGATAATTATTTTATTAACAATTCAAACTAAGGCTTAAAGTTATTTATTTTCATTAATTATCTGCCTTTTTACAACATTAATCTCCCTTGCAGGAAGTTATGACGTCGACGTCATTGAAATAATGACGTTCACTACAATAGTGCCTGGTGTTGTCGTACCGGTCGTTTTTTCCCCATCTTTATTCTATAGTTAAACCACGACCTTTGCATATTTCCAGTGACTTTCACAACAAAATTCGAGCAATCAGCTCTCCATATTTCTCATTTTTATAATTATAACAGTCAGTCTATACCAGAAAAGTTACATGGTCAACAATTAACGTTTTTGTTATCCCTCAAGATCTGTAGACACTGTACAAATCTTTAGTAAACAAACTGTCATGCTTGCTGGGGCGGAGTAATCTCTCAACCCTATCATAATAAAGTGTTGTCCTGAAAAACACAGAAAAAATAATTGTTTCAACAATCAAAAATCCCAATAAGTCACACAGCAGCAATAAAAACAGTTGACAATGATCCAATTCATCTGAAGACAGCTTTAAAATGATGGCAGCAAAATTCCATAGGAATATTTCCTGTGGTACAACGACCCGGAAGCACTTGGTGACCGGTGTGACATCTGATGAATTCAAATGTATGAAACCCGTAGCACAGTAAATTATTAATCAAATCTTTATTTTAAAGCCATATAAAGTCACTTCTGTTTAGTTCACGAGTTCGTTCAGTATTCTACGGTACTGCACGTTGGCAAGGGAGGGAGGTCATATCGATCAGCTGTACGTACTGTTTTATTTGTTTGCAAACATCGTTTTAATGAGGTTTATATGTGAAAGTTTGACAATTTGTTACAAGAAGATAATCCATGGTCTTAAAATGAAAACGAGACTTTAATCTTTCTACTTGATTTTGGTAGGTTAAGCCTTTTTATTTTATATACTTATAATTTCTTTTCGGTTTTGGTTCCTGTGACCTTAAAACTTAAATTTAACTTGCGCTTTATTGTATTATTTGCTGGCTAAAATGCAAGATTTTTTTATAGATTGCACAGCTTATATAGTAACTATTTTATCTATAGAAACGTAAGGTTTTAATAAACATCAGAAAATTTGAAAATGTTCAAGATGTGCCAAAGTAATGCTTTTTTAGATTACCATTTAGAACTTCGACAATAATACGTTAAGTTTCACTTCTACCTCATCGTGTTATGAACTGCGTTGGCTTACTTTTTGGATGAATTTTTAAATGGATTAAGATCAGAGCAATGCGTTTTCGTGGAATACAAGAGACAAAAATACCAAAATACAGTCTATGAGGATCAACTGTAGGTCAAAGTGCATCTAACACATGGACGGTTTCTGCACTTGATGTCAAAGCTTTGTAGACGACACATGAATAGGCCGTCCTACCAGTGCACAAATGTTTGTAGTAGTAAAAAATGTTTCAGTCACTATCTAAAAGTAGTTTAGTCAATTAGCGCATCTGAAAATTGTCTTTAATAATCCTTTAAATAGATGATAAACTAAAAACAAAAATAATATCAAACAGGGAATGCCACATACCAAAAACGCAGCCTCCCCAAAACGAGCCCCATAGCACCCAGAAGTGCACACCACCAACACACACACACACACACACACACACACACACACACACACACACACAAACACACACACGCACACACACAATCATGTACAATGTACACACACATACATACACTACCAACACACGAGGACAAAACGAACAATTAAAGGAACACAGTGGGGCACCGCCTTGGAACGGTCAGTGGCAAAAGAACCAGCCATATAACTTCGAATATTTCTGATAGCAATTGTTGACGATGGTCATGGATAATTGCTGTATTTCCCCCTGTTTCTAGCAAAGTGCACTGCACATTTCCTAACGTAACAATAGAAACGGTTATTTTAAAATAATGATTGTTTTTAAATTTCTCATACATATACATGTTGTAGAGTCGAACATTCCTTTCTGTTCTCAGTAACATTTTCGAATACTTGCGTGCAATATTTCAAATTGTTTTCCTAGAACTATTCGGATGTGCCTCGACATTTGTTCTTTGTACAATGTACCATCCATTCATCTGTATGTAAGAACCTACGAAACCAGTAATAAATAAGCTACGTAACCAAAGACACAGTTCGCAAACTCAGGAAAACAAACCAAAGAACTGTCAACAATACTTCACATTTTTCCACAAGTTCGTTTTAGTTTTTTAGTAGATGAAAACACTTCATAGCTGAATGTATTTTATTGTGCTTGAATATTTTGCTCCTGGAGACGTTTTAAAAGATAACAGGGTATAAACAGAAATAACAAAAACTAATATTATCATTTCTTGTGTTAAAAGAATCAATTATTATGACTTCAAATCTGTTTTTTACAACTGCACATGCATAGTACGGCTGCAACAACGTTATAAAAGCTTTCAATTTATAGCTTTAAAAAAGAGATTAGTTATTTGAACGCAACAGATTCAGTAGGGCTATTAAAACATTAACTGTCATTATGGCAAAGGTGTTTCAACAAATGGAATTGTTTTGTCCTAATTATGTAAAATAAAAAGCTTTTGCATAAGCATTTTAATTTATAATTTAAATATATGTTCTCTCCCTTATCAGATAAATTCCAGAATAGACCAAATTTGCGACTCGGCCTTATCAGTTGGACTCCTTTGACTTTATTGTTGCTACTCATAAGAAATGTCAGTTATTAGATCTGAAATATGTCGTTTCTCTGTTAATTAAACTCTCAGAACTGTCAACATTCAGCCATTAAGATAGTATAGTCTTTTTATACTTTGGTTTAATCAAATTTCCGCCAGAAAGAACAAACAAATAATCATATTGAGAGGAGAAAGTTATATTTTCAAAGAGTATGCCGGGGGTCTTAATTGATTCTGATTGTTTAAATCTATTTACAAGCTGTGTATTTGAAGCTCAGTGAGTTTGTCGTCTTTTTGCATGGTTTTAATAACAGCTACCGGTGAATGACTTTCAAAATACATGTATACTTGAACTGTTTCTGTAGACTTCTGCTTTGACATCGCCATATTGAATAAACCACATGATTTCAATGAAATAACTCTGTAAAAGTGACGTCAACGTTTTCCCGTTCTTTTGAAAGCATAAAAAACTTTAATACCTCGTGACTGTTATGGTATATCAAGTTGGCAAATCAGCCAAGTTTTTGCAATTTTAGACCAAATTCAGAATTCAAATTCAAATTTAGACCAGAGTCCTTTTTTAACAATTGTCTGAATTTAAGACCCATCTATTAGATATTACTCCGCGCCGGCATACATGACAGCTGTGTATTGGAAATGTGTACAGTGTCTCCAGACATTGAGTGATAGCAAAACAGTTCATTGTTGACCATGTTACTTTTCTGGTGTAGATTGACTGTGATAATGATGAAGATGAGAACTACTGACAGCTGATTGCTTAAATTTTGTTGTGAAAAGCACAGGAGATATGCAAAAGTGTTCACATTACCATATAATCAAATGGGACAAAAATGACTGGTGTAACACCATGTGTACACAAAAGTTGACGTTGATTAGTAATGTATATTGTATTTGCCCTGATGATCTTATAGTGAAACCGGTTGGCAAAAAGATACCGTAAATACCTATATACAAGTAATGTTGTTTTTTTAAAAACTTTTTTATAATTTACTTTTTCCGGCACATCTTTTTACTTTATAGCTATCTCTGTTAAAAACTAAAGATTTTCTGACTTAACGCCCAAATCTTTTTGTTTAAAGGACAGGGAACTTCAAGACTGCCGTCGAAGAAAAGGTGACTTTCAAACTGTTTTGACTGCAAAACATTGAGCTCAATAACTGTTTCGACGGACGGATGTGTGTGTGTAAATACTACACAAGAAGAAATCTGTTAGAACGAAGTAAACAGTATTTTCGATTTTCTGATAATTGCACTGATTTATGAAACAAGATTGTATTTGAAACAGCCTGTACAGAATTTTCCGAAAATTTACGAGAATACTTGAATTTACTTCATACGTAACTGTTAAATATTTCTAGTTTCGGATGCATTATTTTACAAACAACACATGCTTTTTTTGCGAATGCAAGTACCATAAAAATCTTAACCAAGCAGCTTTATTTCATAATAAAATACTCCGTTCGAGTGGGAAGACATGCTCAAGATGTCTTTACCGAACATCCAACCCAACTCTTGTTTGTCGAACTCTTTAAGACGTTAAGATGAAAACGTGCGTTAAATGTCCTTGATGAGGCAATGGTTGTAAAAGAAGGAATGTTGGTCCTATAACAGAGTTATAACCTTTTTTATTTCTTTACTACATGTATCCTGAATGAAGAAGAAAGATAGGACGGACGTAAAACAAAATGGAGCAAAAGCGGTGCATCTGTGAGCAATTGTAGTCCTTTGGCAAATTGCTGTCCTTAAATATAGTATAACTGAACTTATAAAATAGAAGGATTAAATTTGATCCA
Source organism: Saxidomus purpurata (assembly GCA_022818135.1). NCBI lineage: Eukaryota > Metazoa > Mollusca > Bivalvia > Venerida > Veneridae > Saxidomus > Saxidomus purpurata. The sequence continues at coordinate 42,241,310 of JAFMSR010000010.1, read as the reverse complement.
TCATGTGTTTATTAGCGTTGTCAAACTAATATAATGCTTAACGCAATAATAGCTACTGTATATAAAGATAACAGCTAAATATATTTGGCCCTTTTTCATTTGTCCGCATATTTATTTTGAATGTCGGCATGTACACCTGTGATATGGACGAGAAAAACAATCTGTATATAAAAATATCGTTCGAAAGGTAATTTATAACCCTACTACGACGTACGCCGACATTACCTCAGGTCACGTGACAAAACATCTACTATAAAATCTGAAAATCAGAAGTCCTTCTGTTGTTAGGAAAGGGATATCGTCGGATTTAAATCAGAATAAATCATGGTAATCTAGTTTTAACTGAATCAGAATGCTTAATAACAAATTCAAGTGAGAATATTAATCATTTTCTTTCATCAAATGATGAACAATGCAAATATCTTTTTATTTGTTTATAAAGGAAAACGCGCGGAGATATTTTAAGATGGACACAAAAAGTATGTGAGCGTTATTTCATTATTAACACTAAATCAACTATGAATATATTCACTATTGTATACTTTTCCTTTAATGTTCACAATATTTACTGATTTCTAATTAATCGAAATGATCGTAAAGATCGAACTAAAATCGATGAATTTGTGTAATGAAATAGACAGTTTGACATACAATAACATAAACGTGTATATACTTTCAAGAAAACATCAACAAATCAAGTTTACGTAATAGATCTAGTCAATGGGCATCTGACATAAATTCATGAACATAAATTACTACAATTCAAAAGACAAAACAGAATGACAAAATCTCGGAGAAGAGAACTTGAGTTCTCTTTTTTTCAACCAGTACTTTCGTTTTCGGCAGCCATTTGCAAAGCGGTGCTAAAACATATATTGGCCCATGTAATAACACCCTTTTACATTGTTAGGGATGTTTCTTATACAGTAGGTAACACATGCTCGACATAAAAAAGTTCATTCGTAGTTATGGAATTTTAAGATTTTAAATTTTTTGTCTACACCAATGTAATTCTTGACTACGGTGTTCCGTTTGGTACGGTGTTCCGTTTGGACCATCGCGCTTTTATTTTTCTCCCTATACCACGATGCTCGAAACCACGATGATGAAAGTCGAAACCACGATGATGAAAACACGAAACCACGATGGTGAAAGTCGAAAGTCGAAACTACGATGGTGAAAGTCGAAATCACGATGGTGAAAATACGAAACTACGATGATGAAAACACGAAATTACGAAACTACGATGGTGAAAACGCGATATAATTTCGCGTTTTCACCATCGTGGTTTCGACTTTCACCATCGTGGCTTCGACTTTCGTGTTTTCATCATCGTAGTTTCGACTTTCGTGTTTTCACCATCGAAGTTTCGACTTTCATCATCGTAGTTTCGACTTTCATCATCGTGGTTTCGACTTTCACCATCGTAGTTTCGACTTTCACCATCGTGGTTTCGACTTTCGCCATCGTGGTTTCGACTTTCATCATCGTAGTTTCGACTTTCACCATCGTGATTTCGACTTTCACCATCGTGGTTTCGACTTTCATCATCGTGATTTCGACTTTCATCATCGTGGTTTCGACTTTCACCATCGTAGTTTCGACTTTCACCATCGTGGTTTCGACTTTCATCATCGTGGTTTCGACTTTCACCATCGTGATTTCGACTTTCATCATCGTGGTTTCGACTTTCACCATCGTAGTTTCGACTTTCACCATCGTGGTTTCGACTTTCATCATCGTAGTTTCGACTTTCACCATCGTGGTTTCGACTTTCATCATCGTGGTTTCGACTTTCACCATCGTAGTTTCGACTTTCATCATCGTGGTTTCGACTTTCATCATCGTGGTTTCGACTTTCACCATCGTGGTTTCGACTTTCACCATCGTGGTTTCGACTTTCATCATCGTGGTTTCGACTTTCATCATCGTAGTTTCGGCTTTCACAATCGTGATTTCGACTTTCACCATCGTGATTTCGACTTTCACCATCGTGGTTTCGACTTTCATCATCGTAGTTTCGACTTTCATCATCGTAGTTTCGACTTTCACCATCGTGGTTTCGACTTTCACCATCGTAGTTTCGACTTTCATCATCGTAGTTTCGACTTCCTGTTGCGCATGGTCAATGCTATCTCGGCAAATAATACAATGGATGACTGCGGTCTTGATCTACGCATGACTGACGTAAGCCTACTTCATTGATAAAACATACAGCCGTGGCCGTTGATCTACAGCATTTCATATTAGTTTAACTACGCCTCTTACAAAAAAACCGATACATCGATACATAAAGTGGGAGAATCCATTATAAAATTACCGCTTAAAATAGGGGTGTCGTTAGTACATTCACGTCGTTAGTATAAACCTTTCTTTACGTCATTAAATACAAAATGAAGACAAGTAAATGTGGCAGATCTTATGCACAAGGTAAAAAGATTTCAACGGATTTAAAATCGCTAGTGATTGACAATTTAGTCAAATACTTCATCCTCCGAAAGACAGTGTCGTCTTTCTCAACTATTCACGTCATTAGCGTGACATAAAAAAATGACCGGCGATCTTAACCTCTCGACTATTTTTAGTGGACTTGTCAAGAATTCATGATTAATAAAAAAAAAAACCTGAACAATCTGTATCTCAGCCAGTTTGCATTTACTGTACATGACCCGGAAAGTAACTACATGTGGCAGTTTATGCACTGTCCAATCACCAGTCCGTTTTCTGTAAAATTGGCGTAGTGGCATAGAGTTAAGAAAGTTTTGAAGCAACAGATCATTGGAGTCGGTGTAATTTATTACCAAACGATAGCTTCTCAAAGCCGTGATACACAAAGTCGTGAGGTTACACCTAATTTTATCCCCGAGAGGTCAGAAAAGCGCAGCTTGTACCCAATTCAAGGTCAGTATGAAATATCCGTGTTACTCAATTATATTTGTTGACAGGTTGTGCCGCAAAACCAATCTTCATAACCAGAGTTTGGACCCGTAGATTCTTACGGGGTCACACGAATGTCTGGATTCCAAAATAAGAAAATGAAACACATTATTATATTACCGTGTGATACGAGTATTTGTAATATTTACAGCCCGTTGCAAAAAATCCAAAAGTCTGAAGTAGCCACAATCCGCCGAGATGTTGTTTATATGGGAGAAAATATATATAATATTACACTGTGTAGTATTCCTGCGGTGATTCAGGGACAGGGGTCATTTCTTTGTGAATGATTCAATATATCTCTTGCTGATAATCTAAATCGCTACCGCAAGTTCATGAATTATTTTAAATGTAATTATGTTCCCGGGACTTTACGCTAGAACTAGTATCTAATGAAGTCATTTTTTAAATAAAACCGGAAATCCCAGTTTTGGGTGCATATTCTCAAGCCTTGTTTGAATTGTCTTTATGCGTATGACAATATTTGTACAATTCAGTTCTTAAGATATAACGAATAGTATTAGCTGCTTATTTTCAATTAAAAATGCAGTACGCCATCCTACATAATTGATGATCATGTGATACCTCTTTCATAAAATGCCTTTTTCACATCGTCCTGTCCATGTTTTACCAAAATGAGAAGAAAATGTTTTTCCGAAATTGATCATAATAATAATAAGTCGCAACACTTGTTATCTATTCAAACACTTTTGCCGTATTCGGCTTCGGACAAATTTACCTGCCTGCCGAAATCTTTACTTGTTCAAAATTGAAATTTCTTTTCTGTGAAATCAATATTTCCAGTCTACATGTAATGCCAGCCCGGCAGTGAACACGAAACTTTTCGTTTTACCTTGAAAGCCTATGGCTTCTCCTATCCTTTTCTTTCCGGGAAAGAGTTCGGGTTAACGAGTCTCGGAAAAAAATTCAAATTAACAAATTTGAACATGAAAATGAAACGACAGACATGGCAGACGGGTTATTTTATCTCATATACAATTTGTTTATTTCATTAATATGTACATGTATTATACAGGATGAAAATATGGAAAATTGTGAATGTTCATTGACCAAACTTGATAGCATCATGTTGTGCAGCGAGACCATGTTATCACTCTTTAACTTACTATATATTTTTACTTTACGTTTTGATGTAAAAACATAGAATCAATGATAAAGAAAACATATACTAACGAGTTTCATTACAATAAAACGACGGGAAAACGACAAACTATGTGACTGTGATAAAAAACTGAATACTTTTGACACGGGCATTTTGTTTCCAACTAGAACGTTACAATCAAAGGGGCACATCACATAAAGGTTTTGGGTGGTCTGGGGGTATTGATACCCCTTTAGACTAGTCGTCAGTGTGACCGCTATATTTACTCTTGCGTGCAAATTTATTTTCAGTGTCATTGGCTACACACACATTATTATGATAATAATAAGTGTAACAGTTCTATGACATATCAACTCACTGGCTGCGCGCAAGTTGGTGAAATCACAACAGTCTCGGAATTTACTTCATGTATGTAATAACTTGTACACACGAGTACAAACAAAACCGTGAAAGAATAACTTTTGTACTTATGAAGGTCTCGAGAACACTCATCGATGTCACTCTTTTTGTATAAGGGATATCTGTTCACAACATGCTCGTAAATACCTGTACAGATCTATTTAAATGTGTCCATTATACATTGACACCGTAAGAATGGGATTGTAATATTATCGTTTTAAAAAAAGTTTGAAGTTAGATTCTAAATTTTCAAGATGTGCGATCGTATTCTATTCAGTCACGGAAAGTACCTATTATTATACTGTATTTCCGTTTCAACTTTGTTACGAATTTTGTGAAATTAAACAGCATCGAGATGTATTTATTTAATTACAAACTTTGAATGTAAATACTTTTTTTAAACAATGCAACTCACACTAAAGGTCGGGTAGTACACGTTGTATTTATCGATCGATACCTGGCTACTTATGGTATATGGTACACCCCTATTTTGAGCGGTTATTTATAATAGAATCTTCCACTTAAAGTTGTATGGGATTTTAGCTAGTGTAAAACGTCTCTGTCTGAAACTATACTATCGGGAAATGCTGTACACTGTACGCGAATGACATGCGCAACAGGAAGGCGAAAGTCGAAAGTCGAAACCACGATGGTGAAAGTCGAAACCACGATGGTGAAAGTCGAAACTACGATGATGAAAGTCGAAACCACGATGGTGAAAGTCGAAACCACGATGGTGAAAGTCGAAACCACGATGGTGAAAGTCGAAACTACGATGATGAAAGTCGAAACCACGATGATGAAAGTCGAAACCACGATGGTGAAAGTCGAAATCACGATGGTGAAAGTCGAAACTACGATGGTGAAAGTCGAAACCACGATGGTGAAAGTCGAAACCACGATGATGAAAGTCGAAATCACGATGGTGAAAGTCGAAACCATGATAGTGAAAGTCGAAACCACGATGGTGAAAGTCGAAACCACGATGGTGAAAGTCGAAATCACGATGGTGAAAGTCGAAACCACGATGGTGAAAGTCGAAACTACGATGGTGAAAGTCGAAAGTCGAAAGTCGAAACCACGATGGTGAAAGTCGAAACCACGATGGTGAAAACGCGAAATTATGTCGCGTTTTCACCATCGTGGTTTCGTGATTTCGTGTTTTCATCATCGTAGTTTCGTATTTTCACCATCGTGATTTCGACTTTCACCATCGTAATTTCGACTTTCGACTTTCACCATCGTGGTTTCGTGTTTTCATCATCGTGGTTTCGACTTTCATCATCGTTGTTTCGAGCATCGTGGTATAGGGAGAAAAATAAAAACCGCGATGGTCCAAACGGAACACCGTAGTTTGGACCATCGCGGTTTTTATTTTTCTCCCCATACCACGATGCTCGAAACAACGATGATGAAAGTCGAAACCACGATGATGAAAACACGAAACCACGATGGTGAAAGTCGAAAGTCGAAATTACGATGGTGAAAGTCGAAATCACGATGGTGAAAATACGAAACTACGATGATGAAAACACGAAATCACGAAACCACGATGGTGAAAACGCGACATAATTTCGCGTTTTCACCATCGTGGTTTCGACTTTCACCATCGTGGTTTCGACTTTCGACTTTCACCATCGTAGTTTCGACTTTCACCATCGTGGTTTCGACTTTCACCATCGTGATTTCGACTTTCACCATCGTGGTTTCCACTTTCACCATCGTGGTTTCGACTTTCACTATCATGGTTTCGACTTTCACCATCGTGATTTCGACTTTCACCATCGTGATTTCGACTTTCACCATCGTGGTTTCGACTTTCACCATCGTGATTTCGACTTTCACCATCGTGGTTTCGACTTTCATCATCGTGGTTTCGACTTTCACCATCGTGGTTTCGACTTTCACCATCGTGTTTTCGACTTTCATCATCGTAGTTTCGACTTTCATCATCGTAGTTTCGACTTTCACCATCGTGGTTTCGACTTTCACCATCGTGTTTTCGACTTTCACCATCGTGGTTTCGACTTTCACCATCGTAGTTTCGACTTTCATCATCGTGGTTTCGACTTTCACCATCGTAGTTTCGACTTTCATCATCGTGGTTTCGACTTTCATCATCGTGGTTTCGACTTTCATCATCGTAGTTTCGACTTTCACCATCGTGGTTTCGACTTTCACCATCGTGGTTTCGACTTTCACCATCGTGGTTTCGACTTTCATCATCGTGGTTTCGACTTTCACCATCGTGGTATCGACTTTCACCATCGTGGTTTCGACTTTCACCATCGTGTTTTCGACTTTCGACTTTCGCCTTCCTGTTGCGCATGTCATTCGCGTACAGTGTACAGCATTTCCCGATAGTATAGTTTCATACAGAGACGTTTTACACTAGCTAAAATCCCATACAACTTTAAGTGGAAGATTCTATTATAAATAACCGCTCAAAATAGGGGTGTACCATATACCATAAGTAGCCAGGTATCGATCGATAAATACAACGTGTACTACCCGACCTTTAGTGTGAGTTGCATTGTTTAAAAAAAAAAGTATTTACATTCAAAGTTTGTAATTAAATAAATACATCTCGATGCTGTTTAATTTCACAAAATTCGTAACAAAGTTGAAACGGAAATATAGTATAATAATAGGTACTTTCCGTGACTGAATAGAATACGATCGCACATCTTGAAAATTTAGAATCTAACTTCAAACATTTTTTTAAAACGATAATATTACAATCCCATCCTTACGGTGTCAATGTATAATGGACACATTTAAATAGATCTGTACAGGTATTTACGAGCATGTTGTGAACAGATATCCCTTATACAAAAAGAGTGACATCGATGAGTGTTCCCGAGACCTTCATAAGTACAAAAGTTATTCTTTCACGGTTTTGTTTGTACTCGTGTGTACAAGTTATTACATACATGAAGTAAATTCCGAGACTGTTGTGATTTCACCAACTTGCGCGCAGCCAGTGAGTTGATATGTCATAGAACTGTTACACTTATTATTATCATAATAATGTATGTGTGTAGCCAATGACACTGAAAATAAATTTGCACGCGAGAGTAAATATAGCGGTCACACTGACGACTAGTCAAAAGGGGTATCAATACCCCCAGACCACCCAAAACCTTTATGTGATGTGCCCCTTTGATTGTAACGTTCTAGTTGGAAACAAAATGCCCGTGTCAAAAGTATTCAGTTTTTTATCACAGTCACATAGTTTGTCGTTTTCCCGTCGTTTTATTGTAATGAAACTCGTTAGTATATGTTTTCTTTATCATTGATTCTATTGTTTTACATCAAAACGTAAAGTAAAAATATATAGTAAGTCAAAGAGTGATAACATGGTCTCGCTGCACAACATGATGCTATCAAGTTTGGTCAATGAACATTCACAATTTTCCATATTTTCATCCTGTATAATACATGTACATATTAATGAAATAAACAAATTGTATATGAGATAAAATAACCCGTCTGCCATGTCTGTCGTTTCATTTTCATGTTCAAATTTGTTAATTTGAATTTTTTTCCGAGACTCGTTAACCCGAACTCTTTCCCGGAAAGAAAAGGATAGGAGAAGCCATAGGCTTTCAAGGTAAAACGAAAAGTTTCGTGTTCACTGCCGGGCTGGCATTACATGTAGACTGGAAATATTGATTTCACAGAAAAGAAATTTCAATTTTGAACAAGTAAAGATTTCGGCAGGCAGGTAAATTTGTCCGAAGCCGAATACGGCAAAAGTGTTTGAATAGATAACAAGTGTTGCGACTTATTATTATTATGATCAATTTCGGAAAAACATTTTCTTCTCATTTTGGTAAAACATGGACAGGACGATGTGAAAAAGGCATTTTATGAAAGAGGTATCATATGATCATCAATTATGTAGGATGGCGTACTGCACTTTTAATTAAAATTAAGCAGCTAATACTATTCGTTATATCTTAAGAACTGAATTGTACAAATATTGTCATACGCATAAAGACAATTCAAACAAGGCTTGAGAATATGCACCCAAAACTGTGCTTTCTGGTTTTATTTAAAAAATGACTTCATTAGATACTAGTTCTAGCGTAAAGTCCCGGGAACATAATACATTTAAAATAATTCATGAACTTGCGGTAGCGATTTAGATTATCAGCAAGAGATATATTGAATCATTCACAAAGAAATGACCCCTGTCCCTGAATCACCGCAGGAATACTACACAATGTAATATTATATATATTTTCTCCCATATAAACAACATCTCGGCGGATTGTAGCTACTTCAGACCGTTTTGGATTTTTTGCAACGGGCTGTAAATATTACAAATACTCGTATCACACGGTAATATAATAATGTGTTTCATTTTCTTATTTTGGAATCCAGACACCTTCGTGTGACCTCGTAAGAATCTACGGGTCCAAACTCTGGTTATGAAGATTGGTTTTGCGGCACAACCTGTCAACAAATATAATTGAGTAACACGGATATTTCATACTGACCTTGAATTGGGTACAAGCTGCGCTTTTCTGACCTCTCGGGGATAAAATGAGGTGTAACCTCACGACTTTGTGTATCACGGCTTTGAGAAGCTATCGTTTGGTAATAAATTACACCGACTCCAATGATCTGTTGCTTCAAAACTTTCTTAACTCTATGCCACTACGCCAATTTTACAGAAAACGGACTGGTGATTGGACAGTGCATAAACTGCCACATGTAGTTACTTTCCGGGTCATGTACAGTAAATGCAAACTGGTTGAGATAGAGATTGTTCAGGTTTTTTTTTTTTGAATCATGAATTCTTGACAAGTCCACTAAAAATAGTCGAGAGGTTAAGATCGCCGGTCATTTTTTTATGTCACGCTAATGACGTGAATAGTTGAGAAAGACGACACTGTCTTTCGGAGGATGAGTATTTGACTAAATTGTCAATCACTAGCGATTTTAAATCCGTTGAAATCTTTTTACCTTGTGCATAAGATCTGCCACATTTACTTGTCTTCATTTTGTATTTAATGACGTAAAGAAAGGTTTATACTAACGACGTGAATGTACTAACGACACCCCTATTTTAAGCGGTAATTTTATAATGGATTCTCCCACTTTATGTATCGATGTATCGGTTTTTTTGTAAGAGGCGTAGTTAAACTAATATGAAATGCTGCGGCTGTATGTTTTATCAATGAAGTAGGCTTACGTCAGTCATGCGTAGATCAAGACCGCAGTCATCCATTGTATTATTTGCCGAGATAGCATTGACCATGCGCAACAGGAAGTCGAAACTACGATGATGAAAGTCGAAACTACGATGGTGAAAGTCGATGGTGAAAGTCGAAACTACGATGGTGAAAGTCGAAACTACGATGATGAAAGTCGAAACTACGATGATGAAAGTCGAAACCACGATGGTGAAAGTCGAAACCACGATGGTGAAAGTCGAAATCACGATGGTGAAAGTCGAAATCACGATGGTGAAAGTCGAAACTACGATGATGAAAGTCGAAACCACGATGGTGAAAGTCGAAACCACGATGGTGAAAGTCGAAACCACGATGATGAAAGTCGAAACCACGATGATGAAAGTCGAAACCACGATGGTGAAAACGCGAAATTATATCGCGTTTTCACCATCGTAGTTTCGTAATTTCGTGTTTTCATCATCGTAGTTTCGTATTTTCACCATCGTGATTTCGACTTTCACCATCGTAGTTTCGACTTTCGACTTTCACCATCGTGGTTTCGTGTTTTCATCATCGTGGTTTCGACTTTCATCATCGTGGTTTCGAGCATCGTGTCCAAGCATAAAGTCCAAACGGAACACCGTACTTGACAGAGACCGGCATTGTGTAGTTTTAGATAACTCATTTAAAAATTTCAATATTCAATGACCACTGAAACCATATTTTTCACTTATTGTATGCCTTAATGTGTTTTTGAGTCACAAGTAGCATATGTAAAAACGCTGATGCATGGTTTCGTATAAATACAGACACAGACAAATCATGTTTAACGACAAAATCAGTTTATGTTATATACTTAATATAATATATATGCACCGACGGCAACTGCAAATGAATAACCTTTTTAACACAAATATGAAAAGGTTTTCTAACTTAGTAAACAGCTTTACAGTAATTTAAAACTATTATAAGTTTGTGTAACGAAAAACAAGTATTTTACAATCATCGAAGACATTGTTATACTGAAACGTCTACAATGTATTCACGACTTGGCGTCTGTATGCTTATATGATTATCAAAGTTATGCCGATTTCTTCTGTCTGGGCGTTTTTTAAATTAAAAACCAGAGCATACCGCTTTATAAGAACCGGACAAGATCCATAATACTGGATGAATTGCGTCCATCCTAAATATATTCCATAATATTTGCTTCCTTCAGGTTTCTAGGAGATGCATTTATTTCTTGATAGGAGTTTTGTGTGCAGTTTCAAAAGTGACGTGTGCCGGTAAGTTGCTTCTATGTTACCGGTATTTACTCATCTAATGACTAGGGTTTTTTTCTGCGAGTAATATCTATACATATGTTCACATAAAGCCTTAAACGAACATTCATGTTTGACATTTCATTTTTATATTTATCAAGAAAAATCAAGTGAATAAATGTCTGCTATTGTTCAAATAATTGTTCTAGTCATATACCTTTAAATTGAAAGTCCCGTATTCGAACCTGTATCATAGGGCGACATTGGCTTGCCATACAAATCAAGAAAGCACTGGACAACCCCAAAATAACAGAAAGTTGCACAAAACCGATATCTTAGTAACTACTACACACATTGTTGATATCTGACTAAAGTCTTCTGTTTGCGATACCATACACTAATTTAAATTTGTATGTAATCACGAGACACCGTAGTTGCAAACGTAAACATAAAGATTAATTTGTCTTTACATTTACCTACTGAATTAGTATATGTGTATGATGCATAGGCATAATGAATGTCTGACACAATGAACTGATTCTGGTTGATACTGGTCTAGAAAAAGTTGCACACTCACTGTAAGCCATTATGGTAAAATCATCTCTTAATAACCATGTTGTTACGATCGTAGTCTTTCATATCTATGGTAAATAACCGTATTCCAGTGGCCGTGTCAGAAGTTGCATGTACAGACCAAGGAAATGAGTGCGATAATATCGATAAATTCCCTAAACTAACTGCTGTAAAATTTCTTCCGCTTGCTTTGGTATCCCGATCTTTGTTAAATTGTGCAGATACTTCAATAATAAATTCCTCTGTAAATTGTGATATCTGCTCGAAATTGTAAGCTTTATGCAGTCGAACCTATGTTAAAGACCACCTCCGGATAAAAATCACGATACGAATAAGCCTAAGAAGAAAACTTTGTTCTCTTCAGCTTTATTGTAACACCTGTGAATAAAGATCACCTGTAAACAAAGACCACAATTGCTTTTTCCAACCAGTGGCCTTTGTTCCAAGGTTTGACTTTAGATGGTTTCAAGAATAGTTTACTGTTCGTACCGCATTACGTTTTAAGACTTAAGATTGTTAGAGTAAAGAAATTCTGTAGCTCTTTGATACAATGATACTTATTTATTTGTTATTTATTAAGAAACTTAGAAAGGCACTGCAATAAAATTTCATTTTAGATTCAGTATATAAGTACCTTTTTCAAACACCATCGGTTAAGTTACGTATTTAAATGTATTTTATTTACAGTACTAGACAGTGCTTGTACTACGGACAATGCAAACACGGTGTGTACTGTGACAAACTCAGAGTGTAAGAACGCTCAGTGCAAATGCAAGAAAGGCTTCACCGAGTCAACAGCGACGTGTGTTAAAGGTGAAAAGTTCTTTTCCCAAACTTTATTCCTGAAAGTTACTGCCTCTTGTTTATGTATCCCGCACTTTGTTAAATTGCGTCAGGTGCTTCAATAACAACGTATTATTACAAGTAAGGATAAAACTTTGCTCCATCGGTTAAGTTACGTATTTATAAATGTATTCTATTTACAGTACTAGACAGTGCTTGCACTACGGACAACGCAGCAACGGTCTGTACTGTGACAAATTCAGAGTGTAAGAACACTCAGTGCAAATGCAAGGAAGGCTATACCGAGTCTGATGTAGCGTGTATTAAAGGTGAAAAGCTATATTCCCTAACTTAATTGCTGTCAAGTTTCTTACTCTTGCTTATGTATCCCGATCTTTGTTAAATTGCGTCAGGTGATTCAATAATAAATTTCTCTTTAAATTGTGATAAATGCCCCCATATTTCAGTTATATAGAGTCAAACCATGTGGTAAAGACCACATCCGAATAAAGACATCCATGTAATAGAGATAGTAAGGCGAAATGTTTCCTATATTCAGTTTTTTAACACCTTTGAAAAAAGACCACCTGTCAACAAGGACCTCAATTGCTTCTTCCAGCCAGTAGTCATTGTTCACAGGATTGACTGTAAATGGTTTTACTGCTTCTACAGAAGCTACTATGGTAGTTTGAATGATTCTGACTCTGCTGCAGAATGTTAAATTCTTTCTGCATTTGTCTTTACTTATTGTTAGTTCATAAAATATGAGTCGTATTGAATTACCATTGGTGTAAGTTTAAATAGTTATAAATGTACTTCGTTTCCGTGTCATGAAAGCTATATAAATGGTTTCAATGTCATTTACTTACATGTATAGACAAGAAGAACTGTTCCTAAAGAAGCTTTGAGCAGATATCGATACCTATAAATTTCGCTGTTACGCATAGTGTAAATGCTCCTGATATGTTTTGTTATCTCTCTATATGTGTCTTTATTTACGGGTAGTGAATGGATTCTGAGTCTAACTTTTACATCACAAGGAACTTAATAGGCAGAACGTTCCAAATCACACATGGTAAAAGTTTAAATAGTTGCAAATGTACTTCGTGTCCGCTTGTTATATTGAAACCCCTATTCGATGAGGAGATACTAGTAGTATCAACGAAGTGGTTTGGTTTAGAGCTAATGGAACGCCTTTTTCAACAAAACCGGGAATAATTTGAAATTGAAACATAAAAGGGCAAATTTGCACAATGTGTAACGAATCCGTTAGTACCAAGGTGTTGTATCCTCAGCATGTCGAATAATTTCAAAGAACGTTAAAATTTAATGTGTGAACATACATGATTCTTATCCGGCAATAAGAAACCGTTTAATAAGAAAGAAGTGAGTAACGTTTGTCACTTTTGTAAGATCAGTGTAAATGCAACTGTCACAGGGTTTTATATTTAATTTACTGTCTGAATGAACAAACTTTATTCTATCTATTTTTATTTACTCAAGCGGTTACAGAGTCCTTGAAACAACAGAGTATTCGATGTCATATAGTAACCTTATACTAGCGTATAACATAATATGTTTTCATTAATGTATCTATAAACCGATATGAAATTAGATGACTTTGAAATTCTTTGTAAATATTTGTTGAATTTCTATCAATTTTTTTTTGTCTATCGAGGGATGTCTGCCTCTGTTTTTTAAGTCATCTTTCTTATCCTCCCCGATATAAGAGGCATATACAAAAATGTAGTCGCCGCTTTGTCCGTTCGTCCGCCTGTCAATATTTGTCCGGAAATTCACCAATCTAGCTTTCCCTGTTTTTGAATTATCTCCTTTTATGTAATATGCTTATCCGGAGCATTACTGTAAAACTATGTTACAGAAACGGATTAAGATTGATAGAGGAGATTGAGATAGAGTGCAGTGACCAACAACCATAACTCTAGCTGACCCATTATTTACTTATGTCTCTATATTGTATGGAATTATGTCGGAAACATAATTTCTCAACAATGAAACAGATAATACAAAAGTGATTATTTCAAGGAAATGCAGTGTCAAATGACCTAACTCTGCCGTGCTTCAGTTTGAATTATCTCTCTTTATCAAGTGATACTTAGCTTTAAGGAGCACAGCTTAAAAAGCGTTCAACGTATTTATTTGATATTTATCACAATGAATGAGGATGTTAAAAAGAAAGTGCAATGTGCAAGAATCATAACTTAATATGAGCCTATGATTGAATAATGTCCCTTTATAACATTTTACATCGTTTGTCTAAATGGTATTTGCATAAATTAATTGATAGTATAATCAATTCTGCTGTTGTGCATATTTGTACAATATATCAACATATGAGAAATATTTATAAATTTCTAGTACTGGACAGGGATTGCTCGTCAAATGTGAATGCTTGCGATGACCTACCAAACAGTGCGTGCACGTCAAATAAATGTTCTTGTGCAAATAACTACGAGACAACGGATACCAGTGTCTGCAGGAAAAGTATCATGTTATTGTTATATCCTTACAAACCCCATTTGAATTGTTTTACTCATTTCTGTCTTAATGTTCATATCTGTGTTTTAGACTATTTATCAAATGCTTCTAATTGACAGATATCCTTAGTAAAAATTGTGAATTGAATGGTTGAAGATGAGGAGTGTTTGATTATTTAAAGCCAAAAGGCAATGCTAAACAGGAAAATTATGTTTATGGTCATTCATAACCGAACATCTTATAATGGTGATTGTTTTGAATACATATACTAGCAAATCGATTATAAAATTTACTAGAACCACATAATTGACCAAATAAGTCCGTCCAAAATGTAAATTATAATGTCTGCAGGTAGTAAATAATATTGTTCAAATGAAATAGTCTAATAATCACCATCGTACAAAAAATTTTACATCTGAACATATTCTTTGGAAGAAGAATAGTATAATTTTGACCGTATCTTTTATTTAAGAGGTTGGACAGACATGCACAATCAATGAAGAGTGCTCGAGTAGCAAATGTGAAGAGTCAGGTGGGAAGAAGACATGTAAGTTGTGTTACTGTCATAATTATGATTTAAAAGTACTAGTACCAGTGATGATAGAGAAGCGTGATTTGCTATGGTATTATAAACCTATAACGGCATAACATACATAGTTCTTCTTTAGACCAATTACAATTGTCCGAAAATAATTCGTCCATTTTCACACAGAAGACAGAAAGAAATGAAATATCCATAAACAATAAAAACTGTTTTGTCTAGCACCTTTTATGCTCAGCTCAATCCACTCCTATAATGAACAGAAGTTGTTTTTATAAACTTTCTGACTGTCTTTGGAAACATTTCATCAAAAAGAATACATCAAAGTAAGAAAAGGAGAAAAAATAATTAAAATAAATCCCTGGTGGCCTGATCTGATGACTGTGATTATTTAAATAAATAGCAGATATCGATTTTCAGAAAAGTAATGTGTATGAAAAACGGAATAATTTCTAATGAAAAGCGTGATGAAAATACATTAAAATTCTAAATATGAACATTTATTCCTCGTATTGACTTTAAATGCGATGTCATATAATGACGTCAAATCATGATAGATATTTACTGTTGTTATATTGAGGGACCAAATGGTCACATTGCATGTCAAGTAAGATGCTGAAAACACTTTGGAAGATTCACTATATTCAATCGGAATAAAACTGGCGTATAGTTTCATATATTAACTTTTTAATGAGACTAAATCATTGCGAAATGTTGTTTTTTTAAATTGGGAGGGACACTTTGAAGGGTAATAGCACTTTAAAGAGAATACATACACGATGATCTTGATCTTGAAACTCCACATTTTAAATTATGGTGGCACAAAGCTAACGCATAGTTTTCTTCAATATTCCCATGTAATGTATGATATCTAAAATAAAATCTTTAAAGTTAAGCCTAGATCGTTAGATGTGCGTCGTCCGTCCGTCCACAATTGGTACGTTTAAATTCTAGCTTACGCATTTCTATAGCAATTTTAACTAAACTTAAGCACAATGTATATGGCCACAAAATCTCGGTGAAGTTCGATTATTGCCTAAATCGGAACTGTATATCCAGCGTGATGAGCTCTTGAATTGCATAATTGCTATATTTCACCTTGTTTATACTCTAGCATTTTCATTTCTCCATCAATCCTAATAATTTTTATAAAGAAAGATCTAGACTAATTTCGATTATGGGCTCGATCGGAAACATTAAAGCAGCTGTATCTCACCGTTTTTACACTCTAGTGTCTTCATTTCTTTACTAATCCTAATTATATTTATACAGAATGTGTATGACCCTAAGGTCTCGATTAAGTTGGATTATGGGCTAGATAAGGTCAGTATGACCAGAGCTGCGGGCCATTGAATTGCAGAAATTGCTATATTTCACATTGTTTACACTCTAGCATCTTCATTTCTTAACTTATCTTTTTCAATTTTACAGAATGTGCATGACCCTAAGTCCAGTATGACACGAGCTATAGGCCCTTGATCTGCAGAAATTGCTATATTTCACATTGTTTTCACTCTAGCACCTTCATATCTAAATCTAATAATATTTATACAGAAGGTATAGGACTCTAAGATCTCAGACGAGTTCGATTATGGACTAGATAGGGCAAGTGTGACTAGAGTTAAATGCCCGTGAATTGCAAGAATTGCTAAATTTCACCTTGTCTATACTGTAGCATCTTCATTTCTTCACCAATCCTAATTATATTTTTACTGAATGTGAACGACCCTAAGATCTAGGTTTGCTTCGTTCATCTACCATGTACATTAATTTTGTATGTTTAAATAAAGCCCCCTAGGGTAAAAAATGACCACGCTCTTGAGGTAACTTGTTTTACATAGGTTTGTATGGGACCCATCGGGTTACAAGATTAAACATTTTATGTTAAATTTTTTGAAAACAATTGTGAATAACCTGAAACATGCTAAGGAGGTTTGTGTTGAACCAGCAGATGCATCTAGCACATGATACATATTACCATTTATAATTCTTGTCTTGGTAATAACTCAAAAGCTTCTAAAGGGAATTTATTCAAACTGCATAGAGTCTTGTTGTCTTCGTTTATAGTAAACAAGCATAGACAGTGGAACTCAGGGTGAACGATATAGGGCCATCTTGGCACTCTTGTTAAAGATTTTACCTCAAAGGTTCGTTAATTGAAGTAACAACACCTTGATTAAAAAATATTTGTCAAATTTGCACATAAAAATTTCAGGTGTAGAAGGAAATTCGGCTCCGTCTGTTGTGCAATCTGCTGGCGTGATCTTCATGTCACTGATTGTAACAGTGTTTCAAAAGTTGTTGTAAGCACGGAGTGAACAAAGTCTACATTAGAAGGTAAACAAAAAAATATTTAAACTAGACTTTTTGAGCGGAATGCAAACTGTTATTATGCCTAGGTATACATAGTCAGAACGTTAGTTTGTCAGTAACTGCTTTGGGGGTGAATAGTGTGTCCACGACTCATGAAATCCCTTTAATATGTTTAAGAGATTTGTACGGCAAACGCCTTTCCACCCCCTGCTGAAAAATAAATTGGCCCTGGTTTCAAGGCCGACACAATCTTAACAAGGGTAAATAGTGAATAACAAACATGAGTTAAAGTAATGTATACATGTCTTGTTATTAAGCAAAATAAGCATATGCTCTAAATACAAGGAGTGTGAAGAAATTAAGGAGATAATAATATTCTTCACACATAAAAAACATGATAAATATTCAAAAACGTGTTACGTTTCATCTGACATAAGTCTGTTAAATATTAATAATTGGTGCAATTGAAATTTGCTCTTATCATAACATAAGACGTGTTTTTTTTATTTTCTATTTATTTTTTCAGGCTGTTGTGCAAGACGTGACACACTATTGCTTTAATTTGCTCGATTTAGTTCAGCACTTACACATGTACATTTCATTGATTTCCTTTCGCTTCTATGTATCAAATTGCCAAATGTCCAATATGTGATTTTTTTTATTGGCCAAGTATATTTCAAAATTGCAAATATTTTTCTATTATGTTCTATCGCTGTGTCATTAAGATACGGACTCAGTCTGTCTGTCTGTGATTTAAGAAATGTAAGAATAGGGAAAGTAAAGATGCAATACTTTTTCCTAGACTATGTAATTCATAATGTGCATGAAATATACATTTTAATATAAAAAAATATATGAATAATTGTAGTATTTTATATACTTGTACTGTATGGAAGCGTTGAAACAACGTAAGACAGATAAAATAACGTGTTCTTGCTGGTTTATCTTACTTATTTAATTGGACCTATTACTTGTCGTGTAATTAAAAACAGTATGGTGATTGTTTCGATACAGTTGGAATTGTAATTTCTTCTGGCTCATCATTATACAAAGTCTTTGATATCCAAGGGATATAGCTCACATCTGACAGTTTTATTTGTATATCTAATCATAGATACATGTAAAAGTCTGTTTTATTCTTACACAATAAAATTGCATTTTACAATTACAAATATTGGTATTACAGATAATAGGCGGTAACTGACACTGGAATCTCACTTAAAAATCTTTTGGAAATGTACTTCGGTTTGAGAAGTAGAATATTTAGATTGTTCCATGTCTCACATGTTGATACTACTGCAAGAAATTACTCATACATGTACAATATTTCAGTTTTATTGTACGTTTCGCTAGTTTGTTTTTATGTCTTGACAAAAATTCTACACCTGTTTAGTTCTTAAATGAGCACAAGCGATTTACTATATGAAACATTTCAGTAAATTTATAACCCAAAGTACTTTTAAAGGGTGCAAAAGAGAAGCTTGATGAATGTTTTACTTACTGACATGGGCGAGTAATCGGTTATGAGTTTCATCCAGCTACGGTAATGGGATGCGTCGTTTAAATAAAAGAAAAGATACAAAATAATGTAGATTAGAAATTGCAAACAGCTGGAATTTGGCTGGATGTTATTCCCGATGAAAGTCACGTGATTATGGATAAATGTTTATGCTCTTTTTAGAACCGATACAAGTCTAGATTTACCTGTGGTGTATCTTATCAAATATAGAAAAGATTAAGGATGTTTTAAAGACTATTTTACCACTTTATTAAATCATTTTGTAATTACTAAAGAAATGTAGATGTTTAAAGACTTTGAAAATTGATGTTTTATTTGTTAATAGAAATTATTTCAGCTTTGTTAAACCAAATTAAGCCAAATAAACAGTTGTTTATGTAAATGTTGTTACTTTCCTTTACGTCGGAAAAAGAAGACATGTTGTTCAACTTCACGCAGTCATCTACTAAAGGTCTTAAATGGTAATTTATAAGATATTATAATCTTTATAAATCTGAACATTATACACTATCTGAACATCTGTATCATGTTGAATGAGAAAGAGAACTTCCGATCCACATCCCGTCTCTACTACACAAGGACGGCATCCGACGACGCCTGAATGATAGACTGCATGTTTTTACATTCACGAATATAATTATGTCTGTTTCTCCATATACAGCTGGTATGTTTCTTTATTGTGTTAACCTCACCTAAAAATATGTTCAGCTTTTTCTTTCCAAAATACGTACAATGAAATAATCTAAGTCATTCAGGGAGTAAATTATCCGTTAGTCTAGAAACTTTCGTTTTAGGTTCCTTCAGGGTAACACCGTTTATTTTGTTTCTAATATGTACTAACTATCACAAGAGATATAGATGCTTAATTTGAAAAATATTACGTAATCTTTAACTTTACATGAACGTACATCATTTCCTTGCTGGAAGGACATCGTTAAATAATAGCAATTTAATATAACAAAATATTGAAGTCACACTTTACTACAACACATATCATATTGCATCAGGGATTGGAACATAAAGCGGAGTTTGATTAACTTTAAGTGAGGCCGTAAAATGGCGGACTGAACGATGTATTTTGATCTCCGTGTGATGAGTAGTATTACATGAATATAGCTTCCAAATGATTACGCCGTTTCGGCTCTAATGTTTAATAAGATTCACCCGTTTTTATTTGTGTGTGACGTCACACTCAAATTTACTACCCGTGTTCCGAGACAAGCAACCTCTACTTTAAAAACCGAAGTACCTCTTAATTTTAGTCTGATATAACCCTACATATTGAACGCAGTTCACATTTATAAAATACAATAGAAGGGGAAAACCAGCAAGCTTTGCTGTTGACATGATCTAAAAGATTGATTTTGTGTCAAACATATTATTTTAGAATACAACATAGATAAAAGAAAATCAACGAGTAATCTGTTCTGTATAGAACTATTTTCCTACGCGGTTTTGATCACGTGACCTCCCGCGCCAGAAGTAAACTAATACATTAGGGATCTATTAGGTCTTTTTGAATTGTAAATTACAAAACTCGGAATTCAACCTTAAACAACGTATTTTTAACTTATCAACGCCTCTAAGATCAAAAGTGTACATACCTTTAAATCGACTATAGTCCTCCATTTTTGGACGCTTTTCCTTCTTTAATAGAAACTTTATGGCTTAATCCCCATCTGGAGTCTTACTCTTAGCTAATGATATTTTGGAGTCATTATTTTCTAATCATTTTCATACACAAAACATTTTTGTCTTTTGACTTGGCGGGACGAAAACTCGTAAAAAGACAGATTGAAGGTGAAAACACGAAAGTTGAAAATATGACAAGCGAAAACACGACAAATAGAGGGCGATAACACGACGTATTAAAACCCGCCAACTCGAACACTTGCCGAAAAACTGCGTTGTATTTTCGCCCGTTGTGTGTCATGTTTTTGACTTTGAGCCACTCCAAGTCGAAAGGTGAAAACGTTACAAAGTAGCAACTTGTCGAGTTTTCGTGTTTTCGACATTTCGCCGCGAAAGTAAAAAACGCAACAAATATAGGGAGAAAACACGACGTATTCAAACCCGCTATCTCGAAATCTCGACACAAATATACGTCGTGTTTTTGTCCTTTGTGTGTCGTGTTTTCGACCAAAAAGCTACTTGTCGATGTTTCGACGTTTGGCCTCGAAATATCGAAACCTCACATGGCAGAAACCAGCCACCATACGATATTAAGTGGAATGGTAAGAAAGATATTACAAACAAGATATTGAAAGATGGCAGTTTCCAGTTGGCAGGCATTTCAGTATGTCAAACGTTTGACGGTGTATACATGTTTACCACAACGATATCGCACATCGATATAAGTTGTCCTTATTGTTTACAGAGGTGCTTCCTGTTAACGAAATATTTGTATAGAGATGAATTTTGAAAGTAAACTTAATGTCCAAAAATCTGTGAGGATGTCCAGGCCGGGCCGGACAAATTAAGAAGGTCGAACTGTTATTTGTGCATAGCAACTATCTGGAATTTGTATAATGTATCTCTGAATTTGAGATATTCTATTTTATTTCATCTTATCAGAAACACGTTATATTTGATATCATGTTTTTATAACACTGACCTCAACCTAGATCATCTGCACGCATCCTAGGTGAATTTGGCCAAGTTGGTTTCTAGCGGAAATCATTTCCGGTGGTGGCATTGTACGTTCAGGATTTTAAACCACATGATTAAGAGCTACAGCCTATACAGTTTGCAATGGTAATGAAGTAAAATATTTTCATCTAGCAGTTAAATGACGTATAGTAAGGGTCTCTTTCCGCGTCCGTCCGCAACACTTTACTGGATAACTTCTTCAAAACTACAAAAAGGCTGTTGACAGTGATGGAAACGTAGAGTACAATAACCATAACTTGGCAGTTTTCATTCAGGAATTACCCCTACCCCCGGTGTTATATTTTTGCGGGTGGCGATCAAACTTCGCGACATCATTGACAGATGTGCATAATGCAACAATCATATATTTACGGCTTGAGACTACAAAATAAAACTTCAATAACTGGAAGTCGCACGGGCCCGAGTAAAATGCTCGAGTTATCGAAGGTTTAGAGTTAACCGTCGTATACGATACCCGTTGTTACTTATTCCAGTCATTAAAAAAATGAATAAATTCTATTTCAAGTTGTTGTAAAATGTAATGCAATATTGATTTAATTTCTTCACACAGAACATGAATCTTGCAGACTGATTTTATCTTTATTTTCGTCTTATTTAATGATAATAGTAAGAAGCTTCAGATTGAGACAATTAAATGTGCGAATAATATTTTATAAAGTTGAGCCACTAAACGACGTGTCAAAACATATAGATGCGCCGGCGAAGGTGCGAACATGTTTTTTTTATCAGCGACTTCAAGTTGCCATATGTATAAGAAAACTACCTTGCGCGACCGCGACTGGACCGAAGCTTTAAATAACTAAACTCTTCTTTGGGATTAAACGGTACAAACGATAACACTCTAAAATATACATACACAGCAGATGTTCCCCGAGTTACTGTATATTATTTTCTTCCTTTGTAACAATCTGGGCCAGAGCAAAAAGGGAATGCTTTTTAACTGCTCATCAGCTTATCAGTCAAGTTTTTGTCAGATTCGATGAGATTAATTCAAACTTTAAACAAGGATTTTATACAGTGTAGGGAACTCACATAAGTTATTTATTTACAACTTTTATCATTATCATTTGTAAGTCTCCACTTAAACGTTTCTCTATCACCATTTTTCGGCGTAAGCTGTATAAGATTGGTTTTGACTTACTTTTTAGAGCAATCAAATATTATGAGTGAAAGCGTGATGAATGTGATCCCACATGCTGCCGATCCAAAAGTAGAGTGTCCGCTTGTAAAATTGACTTGACTTGGCTTGAAATACGGTAAAGGCGACACAATTGTACGAACTGACTGCTCAGCTCAACGCCGTTTATCTTGTTTATCGATATTCCTCGGATTTCAATGACATGTACAGGTGAAAAAGGGCGGCGTTATGTACCGACAGAAAGGTCGACGTGAGTGCAGATTACGTATTTCAAGTTAAAGCGAGACAGCCTCGTGTCCTTCGATTTGAGGCAATATCAATATCAAACAAAAAAACCGACATTATTACGTTAGACTTATAGTGCTGATAAACAGGTAAAGTAGGGCCGTGTTTTATTACTACCGTGGATAAGAATCTTAAATTTCACTTAGAAATAAATGTTTTTTTTCCTCTCTGTACACTTTGTGCTGCACAATGTTGTAAATCCTTTGTCGTTGTTCAAAAGAATTATTTCAGTTGATAAAGTAAATATAGAACCAAACGAGTTCTAACTACACAAAATCCACTTTACGTAAAGCACATTCATACTTAGATCAAATGCATATAATTGGTAGACTACCTCACAAGGTTAACGGCTTGTCTGTAACTCGACGTAAATTACTTTAAAGGTTTAAATAAACAGTTATAAAGTTAACACCAAAATTGCAATTTTAGTAAATTATGTCTCTTGCAGTGTTTGCTTTGTTGTCAATCAGAAGTGCTAGTGCTGTGTTACCTGAATAAAATATATCTGTGATACATAAATAAAGACTGAAACCTTGTCTCATTTCTTTTAATCTAAAATTAATTACACCTAAATCGAGATTGTAAATATATTTTATTGTTTGCTGTTTTTTTTCATTTTCTTTAAGGACGAGAAGGTCTTTATCAGCTATTACACATTATGCCTACCCACCATTCACCGGATGAAAAAGGCGTTAAGTTCCTTTCTTAAATTAAATAAATGCGCCTTAGAATACTTGTTTGCCTCTAAATGTAACAAACTAACGTAAATGCCATTTTATAAAGAAAACAACCTCTCAAAACGACTTAAAGACTGATAACTACTATAAAGTCCGAGTAAGGTAAGTCTTCAGTGTAACACTTGATATCTGATGATAAAGGTCTCTGAATGATTTAATGAAAGTGAAAGAAACTGATAATAACCTGTTTAAGGTTATCATCACGTGTAAATTGAGTATAGAATTGTAATAAAACTGCATTAAATTTAAGGGATGTTTTTAATATAATAAGTAACGTTTGATCTCGATATATAATCAAAGGACTGAAAGTGCTGGAGGATCGATTGTCTCTGAACAACACAGTCTGCACACATACATGTGTAAATATCAGGACAACACAGATTGTACACATCACATGTGTAAATATCAGGACACCCTTGCACGAGTAAAGTTATAAACTGGAGACACAACTGTCCACAATTTTGACCTTTAACCATTTGTGTAAACTTCCCTTTTTAGATAGGAACCCATGTGCTTACATTTTGCATTCAGTGACTATGTTCAACTACCCTATGAAGTATTAAGCTGTGAATGGTAACTGAGAAATGGATTTTGACAAAACTGAACTGAAATTCATAGTCTGAACATTTTTTAATGCCATTCAAAAGTTATGGGATATGCCCATAGGGTTGATTGTATTGTGCCAATTCATTGATTCGGATTTAACGTCGCACTCAACAGCTAAGGTCATATTGCAACGTCCAGCTTTCATGGAGGAGGAAGACCCTGGGTGCCAATTCTGGCATTATTTCAGTCACGAGCGGGCACCTGGGTAGAACCTAGATAGCTCCCAGACATAAAAGAATTCGACCCAAGTAGGGCACGAACCTACAGCGATGAGAGACAAGTAAACATCAGTCAATGACCTCAACCACTCGGCAACAGATGTCATTGTTTGATGCAAAGCAATTGTCTGAAGTTTCAAGGCTTTAATGGTTACTGAGAAAGTGAATTTTAAGAAAGCTTAACCAGATTCAAGACGACAGTGCCGACTGACGTCAAGAAGGTTATGACAATGGCTCTTCTGTTTTTCAAAGAAAAGCTAAAAATTGATAAATCAATCTTTTGTTATAAATTGATTCAGTATATACCTATTGTAGAACAAGTACTTGCAGCTTACATTAACTATCCCCGTGAGTGGTTCCAAAATACTGCGAATTGCAATATACATTTTTGTACCGGGTCTATTGCGCACACCTAGTCATTACCAGGCTTTCTACTATACTGTTTAAATTTTTCATAACTTGTATAAAACAACAACTGAATGTTTTAATAGCAGGCTATTATCTTTCATATTTAACATATACTAGACTCTAGCAGTATTTCGTAACAAGTAATAATGATGATGATTATGATGATTATTATGTTCCTATATAATTAATGTATGTATGAATGTACACACCAAAATTTAGTGTAGCAAAAGAATCGTGGTAAAGTTTAGTTTGAACAATATTTATTCTCGAAAATACATAGGATATACATACATAGTACAAAGGTGTAACAATATAACTGGAGTCTGAAAATAAGCTTTCAAAGAAAACTTATATTAATTCATTTTCCTACTTTGGTAAAGTTTGAAAGTTTTAGTTACAATTTATATTGAGTTAGTATTTGTTCTTTGTAAATGACATCATAATTCAGAGAAATGAATTTGATTTTCCCTTTAGATTATTGCATTTCTGTCTATATTTAAAAATCGTAGTTAAGACATGTAGATCTATGTGATTTCTTACAGTTATTCGTACCGAGGTACGAATCGACTTCGCCGAAATGCGGACATTTTCGTACCATTTTCGAACCACGCATTTACATAAAATACAACAATTACAACGTGTTTAACGCATAAATATATGTTGTCATATTTCGAAAAGACATCTACAAGTGCCTCTGTAGAGTTAATTTGCTGATAAGTTTCAGTTTTACACCTAAACGCATGAAGGCGTATTTTAGACTAGTTTTTCGGAAAATCTTTAGAGACACTAAATGACAACCTGTCAGACCGAGCACTTTTGATGATAGAGGCGTTGGCAAGTTACAAAAAAAATCGTTGTTTTTTATGTTGAATTCCGAGTTTTGTAATTTAAAATTCAAGAGTACCTAGTGGTTCGATAACGTATTACGATGTTCCGATAGTTTATGATCACAAACACAACATCGGATATATATTATAAGACACATTATTCGGCCTGACTAGGTGTCTTTTTTATTGTCTCCGGTATGACTTAGAAAACTGTTCTGATCAAAACCGCGTAGGAAACTAGTTCTATACAGAACAGATACATCGTTGATTTTTAGTAATTTTTAATGTTTTACATTTATTCATCAATATATCATAATGAAAACAGAATACAAGGTAATGCATTACAATTCTTTTTATTTCATTGAATATATAGAACTACTTTTCGGTCGTATTCGACAAAAAATTGTGTTAAGAGTTCGGCCGTAAGGGTCTGAAATACTCTGTTAACTTTGGATACGATTGAATAAATCCAATCAATCCAAAAAGTACA
Organism: Saxidomus purpurata; assembly: GCA_022818135.1. Lineage (NCBI taxonomy): Eukaryota > Metazoa > Mollusca > Bivalvia > Venerida > Veneridae > Saxidomus > Saxidomus purpurata. The sequence continues at coordinate 42,214,796 of JAFMSR010000010.1, read as the reverse complement.
TTCGTGGTCGCAGACTATTTAAGACTATATAAATTTTGTCTATTCTGTATAAAATGCTCGACTATACACTCTGTAATTTTACGCAACTGGTATTACTTGAATTACTATTCAAACTTTATTTACTCGATTTTGTGCCTTTTTGAGTCACAAGTTGCTTTTGACGGTTTTAAAGGCATCAGTTAATCATTTGATGCGTAATAGTAAGAATAATAATAATAATAATAATAAGAAGAAGAATAACAATAGTTATAATAACATTAATAACTTAAAGTTTTAAATTTTCTATAAACCAGGATGGAGTAGAACCTGTATAGGGCTGCTACAAAGGAGATAGTCTTTTTTAAATTTAAAACAAAACGGTGCAAATTTATCAACATCGCGTATTTCAAATGGTATACTATTCTACACGTGTGCTGCAAGGTATTGAAAAGTACCTTTGGAAAATTGTGACTTCACAAAAGTCTGAGTTAAATAAGTTTGACTTGAAGAGTTCAGCTCTTAATTTGTTTTATTTGCACATTTGCTAAAATATCTGCCATATACAAAGTGTGTTTTGTAAACCAGTTTACCAATTTGATATTTGTTTCTTATGGACAAGAGGGGTCTTTTCAGTTCTTTAAACAATGAACTGAATGGTAAATCATAATTTAGTAAAATGTGGAGTTATGTAAATAATAACTTAAATACGTTACTCTTGCTACAGTCTGAAAAAGAAAACTGTACAATGTTTCTTTGCCACGAACAAACTATTAAATTTAGTGATAGAATGTATACTTTTCTTCATTACAAATTCAAAACGCACAGCAGCAATGTTGCACGTTTGTATCGTAACTTGTAGCTCCCGTCGCTTGATCTTCCACAGGGATATACATGTATATTCATTATCTGTGGGTCCTCACATGTGCAATATATTAAGAAAATCACCTTAAAACTTTTACAACTTAATTGACAACAGCAACAACAAAACACCATTAGAAATAGCAAAATTAATGAACTCATTAAAATGATACCAAAGTTATACGGTAATAAGAGTCGTCTTGCAATATCAGTTATTATACCCCGCGAACACAAGTGTGTAGGAAGGTATTAGATTCGGCTTGTCTGCCTGTCTGTCCTCAGTCTAATCTCTAAAACCGCTGGACAGAGTTTAAAGATATTTTACAGAAGTGATGCATGTAAATACAAAGCCTAGTTGTGCGTGGTTTATGTTTCTGGTCACTAGATCAAAGGTCAATGTCACAGGGATTCGAGATAGTAAAATATAGTGCGCTTTTAATATCCAAAACCAATGGTCACAATTTAATGATATTTTACAGAAGTGATAAGTACCTTACCTAGTTGTGCATGGTCCATGTTTCGGGTCACTAGGTCAAAGGTCAAGGTCACACGAGCACGAGATAGTAAATTCGTGAGCGATCTTAATCTCATAAAACCCCTGGTCACAAGTTAATGGTATTTGACAGAAGTGATAAGTACCATGCCTAGTTGTGCATGGTCCATGTTTTTGGTCACTAGGTGAAGGTCACAGGGGCTTGATACAATAAAATCTTGTGCGCTCTTCAACTCCAAAACCCCTGGTCAGCTTTTGACAATACTTCACAGAAGTGATAAGTACCATGTATTAAGTTGTGCAGGTCCAATTATTAAAGCATCAATTGTTACATAAAGTTTATGTATGTGTCAGTGGGATGTTCATGGGGTATTCATCACCTTCGTTGATAGTTTAGTTTGTGCAACTTTATAATGAGCTTTGAAAATGTTTATGAAAAATAAACAAACAGTAAAGGAGTTAAAAAGATTAATACAGATATACATTTATATAAACTGTAAACATCTCAACTCTGACTTGACAATAACAGAATATATAACCGGTGTTAACAAATTCATTTCTACGAACGCCTGTTGTTTAATATCCAACTGACACGTTGTTTTAACACTTGTTATTGGGGAAAAGTTAGAAGTATATGAGATTTTTTCGGGTTGGCGAAAAATAGTAAACTTTTCAGTCACTGTTTCAAAAGGTTTGCACTTTAGCCTTGAAGTATTTAATCTGAATTTGCAGGTAAGTCAAAGAACAAAAGACAAAATCAAAGGTTGGACAGAATTCGAAATAAAAAAAATGAAATGATAATGGCCACATATAGTTAATAAAGAACACTTGAAATACGTGATACCGTATTTCAGTTTTTACATTAAATTTCGCGATTTTGGTACTGATTTAAGCGAATCTAAAGTCTGATCCATTCTACTTTGGACCCCCGACTTTGACCTGAACTGAACATATCTGAGCGGTTTTCGTATTTTTACCTGTTTTGTGATCTACAAAAAAGTCACCTTCAGGAATTTTAAGCGTTTTTGAAACAATCGCGTCATTTGTAATGAAGCCGATTTTTATTTTTCTATGGAGACTCGCCATTGTTTACATTGGACGTCATTGACGTTTACTCTTCCGTTATAGAGAAGTTACGCCAAAGTTCACGTGTTTTTCACTAAAATGTTCGGGGGACATTTCAATATTAGTTTATTACAATCAGATGCATGGTTATTAATAATGAGCAACATTTGTATATAATAACAAAAGTAACGCTTGCATGTACAAAAAATGTTGAAAATCTAATTCGATCTATAATTAAAAAGATTTACCTAATAATTCCTGCTTTCAAATGATCCTTTGCCTAGGCTAATGTCGTACTGACAGTCCGTCTACTCCAGTCCAGTCCATGAGTCACGAAGCACTAAACATTTCGAAAAATCTTAAGCAGTTGTTTAATTTCAAGTGAAGTAACATAACATGCAAGTGAAACACGCATTCATTTAAACAGTGGCCAAACATGCATTTCACAGTATAACCCTGAACACTCCATAATCCATTCTAAATCCTTTATTTTCCTTCAGGCAGTAATGACCTAGTTCGATTTATCTTACAACATGCATTTCAATTCTCAGAAACTTGCTCGTGACGTATTCATTAGATGACGTAGTATAATAACAAATCTAGACGACACGAGTGGATCCCTTTATGCATACTAGTAGCTAAATAAATTGAAATAACACAAACGAATCTAATAGTACTGTATAGGCATTTGATCGTAGATAAAGCTTACACGTGAATGTATAGGGCTTTGGTCGTGAATGAAGCTTACACGGTAGACAAAGATGATAGTACATGTATCGAGAACTGTTTCTTTTACTCATAGTCACGACAAACTACAATTCGTATGATCATGCTAATCTTAATGATGTAAACTGGACGTTAAGATTTCGTAACAATCATTTTTACTTGTTATTTGAATTGATCCCAGATTTATGGTATTTTAAGATTCGATCGTAAAAACATCGCGTATATCTACATATTTAGTTTTTTTTTTCATTAAAATACTATTAGCAAGTACTAGCTAGTTATCTTTAAAAACAATGGCCAGCGAGATTTGAGTAATATATATAAAACAGATAGGTAGCTAGACGTCATAGTATACCGTATTTTTATAGCCTGGCACAACAAGTGCGGAACACACATCTTTTTCGGAGTGCGTAGAATTTATACGCTTTTAAGAGATCACCTGTTCGATTTGTATGGGCCTTCCTCATTTGTAGGAACATACCCATATTAACTGCTGTTCGGACAAAACCCGCTGCCATATACATGTAAGTCTTACTTGTTCCATTTGGGTCATGATGCGAAGGGGCGTTAATACGATGCGAAGACACTTTGGGGCGATGCGGTATGAATATCGTCTTCGCATCGTGTGATCGTCCCTTCGCATTGTCCTATCGTCGCTTGCACGTAATATGTATTTTGTCAGGGTAAGGGCAATGCTTTCCATTTTTACAGAAAATATGCCTGCTAAACAGATAGTGAAGCCAGTAGAGTTCTATCATGGGAAAAAAATCATTTCGAAGTGCTTTGTCCGTCTGGGCGCAATACATGAACTGTACATGTACTGTAAATGGGCTACACCGGATGTCTTCATCTTCAACAGTTTGAGTTACGTATCGATTTTAAATTCATTTTAATATGTGCTTTAGTGTTTGACCCCATTTGCCTACCAATCAAATCGCTCAGATTTTAAAATAAACGTCTTTCTTTTTCATTAAAACTTACTACTGAAATCACTTAATTTATTAAGAGTTCGCTCTAAATAGAAAGCACTTTAGCTCCGCCCATAATGCATGTCAGTGGTTATGCAAAAGGTCAAAATGAGGTTAAACACTACCGCTCGCTCCCTTATGGTTTCTTAATTGTTAAAATCTGACGTAACAAACACTAACTTATACTTGATTTCTATTTCTTATCAGACGACAGATTGGGTCGCAAATTACATGTACGCAACAAAGTGGGGTATTTTACTTAAGAATTAAGCAAAAAGTGATATATCTATGTGTCTGATATAAATGTCAGTTTTATAAATGACTTGTTATTGTTGAATAAAATATACTCTAAGTAATAAATACTATTTGACATGTGTGTGTGCGTCTGTATGTCCGTGGTCTGTATAGATGTACTTGAAACATTTCCTGTTATGGGAGTGACAGTCTTGTCGTGTCTATTCTATGACACGCGGATTAGGGATTCATCCTATGTTTTTCAAAAGTTCTATTCACAAAAGAATAGTTTTATAAATAATTTTCATTTTTGAAAATATATGGTAGTGATCTCATAATGTTATAGCGGACTCCCAAAGAAAGCCCCCCTTCTTTCAACAGCTGAAATATTTGTCCGCACCTGACATTATTATCTTATTACATGTCATATATTTTCTAAATCAGTGGGTAACTAAGAATTTGATATTTGCCGTTTTTCGACAATAGATATTTTATTTTATGTTTTTCTATGATCCGAAAATTGCCTGTACGATTCACATGTTTAATGTCTGCAGTACCATTAAAGGGCCCTTACAAAATGACGAAAATGTCTCGGCTGATCCTACGATGCCGGTGATTTAAAGCAAGTTGGGTATGCCGAAATCGTTGAACTGTCGATACGGATTTGTTCATGTCGGCATATATACATTTTATTAAATAACAGATATGCACCGTAAAAATTTGTCTATTTCGACGTTGGTAATTTTGAGTACGTCCCTGGTAACGTCAGCTATGGACGCCGCCATCTTGGAAATCAACGCGACGTCACTTTGCATTACGCCCTATGGAGAAAATCACAAAAATGCGGATTTTTACGTTTAAGTAAGAAATAATGGAAAAAAAAATGCATGGAGATATTAAATTTCCAGATATATATATGCTATAAAGAGCAAAAATAGATGCAAAGGCGACAAGAAACTAATGGTCCAAAATTAGGTGGAACAGACTTTAGTTTTCGCGATTTTAAAAAAGTGATTTTTTTCGCCATTTAAACTAAGGGCAAAATTTACCTTGACACCGTTTTATAAATAAAGAGTTGCTTAATTTGTTTGCTAAAATAAACAATAAATAGTAAAACCTCATGAGTGATTATTAAATGAATGAATGGTATTTTGTTGCACATCGATAATGAATCGCATTTTCGCAAAGCTAGTTTTTACAGGTTTCAACTGTTTAAATGCTCAATCAGCTTGCCAGAGGTTAGTATTTAACGTCTGCCTGATATCACTGGTAAGTCAAGTAAACAAAAATTTAAAACATAAACATACATAGTATTCATATCATACAGATATGTATCTCACATCAAACACATAAATATTTTATGAAAATTGCCAATGTATTAAAAATTTCTTTAAGTTACATTTGTACTTATGTTCAAGGGCAAAGCGTTCCAAATACGACTACTATGATAGGTAAACGAATCTTCATGTAACAGACATGGGGTCGATTACTTGAAAAAGTAATCGATTAAATTGTGATTATTTTGCTTTTTTCCAGTAATCGATTACTTCATGATTACTGCATAATTTGCAAGTAATTGATTAATTATGATTATTTTCAGTGTAAGTAATCATGATCAATGATTACTTCCTTTTGTAAATGACAGGTTGAAACACAGATCGGTGAATCTTATTTATTATTTCAGCAGTACAATGAATGAACTAATAACATTGTTTTTAATTCTCAATGTCACAGTGTCAGTTCTATACATAGTTTATGTGTTGCACTTAATTGTGCATATTTTAGTTTACTTATCATTAGCATTTCAAACATCTTATCGCTGAGTCGACACTTGAGTTCTCAGATATGAATGCTTTGCAATGTTTCTATTGTGCTTTCACAGTCCAAACTGATGGTGCAGATTTTTGAGCAGACATACTTGACATATGGAATGCAAGTTCATACTAAAATATACATGACAATAATAAACAGGTCCTGGTGCATATTCAAATTTCATAGGATTGAGAAATGGTACATGTACCACTTTTGATTTGAAAAGCAATTTATTTTGTCAAATCAGTCTACCACTGTAGTTTATCCCATATTTACGGATTATCAAAACGCATAATTGTTCTCTTGTGACACAGACTGTAGTTAAGCCCTAGGGTTAGCAAGACAGTTTAACCATAAATAAGTGAGAAAAAACTATAATTGGTTTTTAAACAATGGAAGTGTCAATAAATGTTTTTTTCCTATAAGTAAGTAAATTATTTATTATAGTGACATGTGTAAACTTTGTAACAAAGCAAGATAACACAAATACATACAAAATACACCCGGCCCAGTGGACCAATAAGTCACACTTAGGAATACATGAATGAATTCAAATGTTTTCAAATAAATTATCTGTACATTTTTTCTCTTCTGTGTAAGTAAGCCTTAACAATGTATTTGGCAAGTGTCCGAGGTTTATTTTTAGTCAGATATATCAGTTTCTCAGTATCAGATTTGCTGTCAAATTCATCAGTACCATAAACATCTTCAAAACAATCAAATCGAATATGTCTTTAAAAAGAACAGCCTATCACAAAATGAGTCTCACTTTCAATTAACTGACTACTACAAAATGGAAACAAGAATACCATTGATGCAAAGCATCAAAGGGCGCCGAAAATAGTTTCTATTTCAACATTTATTAGTTATACGGTTTTTGCATATCGCAATGTAGCCTGACAAAAACGTACAATCGTAGAATTTGGCCGTAAATACATCGTAATAACTCATAAAAGTGACCAAATCGTAATCATCCGTGTACTTTTACGAATTTGTGTCATACGTAAGGATTCGTAAGACAAATCCGTGTGTGTGAAGGTAGCATTACTTTTATTCTCATGTTTAATCTGTAAAATTAATCAAAATTAATGCTTCTCAATTTTTATACGTTCTCAAGTAATATACATGTGTGGCGTTAAATAGCTAAAATTTGCTTTTCATAAGCAATCATTATTAGTTTGATTTGAATGAAAAATTTTATGAATATTTGCAGAAAACATTTAAAATCATGGTGGTTTTAAAGCTGAAAAAAAAACGGAAGAAAAATTATTTTAAAAAATTGGGTTTGACCGGGATTTGAACTCCACTCGTAAAATTAGGTGGTCATCAGCTTTGCCACTACACCACAGAGACTGACTTTGAAGCACGTGGTAAAAAATAAGCTTATATTATAATTTTGCAAAACCGATAAGGGAGAAGTTGTTTTACGTTTTCGTATTTTTTCTAAAAGATATGAAAAGGAACATTACAATTAAACAATTACGTTTTAATGAAGGAAATGTGTATAATCAATATTTTAATGTCTATTTCGTATTATTTTAGCATACAGTTAAAACCATTTTTCTTCGCATTCTAATAACCGCTCCTACCATGTACTTCCGGAAAAACTATTCCATAATAGGCCGCCGCCGTCATCGGCGGCGCCAATAATCTGTTCTCTAATATTTCACAAATATATCGACCAGTTTCAATCCGTAGTGGTAATATGCCGCATGTTAATTGTGCAAGAAGTGAACGTTCATTCCTTAACAAATTCAATATATATAGTCTTCAGTCTCAAACGACGTCTTGAATAAAGTGTAAGTTCTCAGTTTGGACACATTTACAATACCATTTTTTCAAACAATACTATAATAATCGTTGATTGTTGTCGTTGCAAGGTCTGAATTTATTGAAGTTTTGTTATTGAAAAACTCGACCAAACCAATTGTGGACAATATTTCCTTTATATCACTGCACCAGTTATTTGTGGATAAATGATAATCCATTTCAAAAGCCTTTCTTGTTAAGCGATTCTCACGGAAAGATAGTAGTCTGTTCCAATAACGGATGATGTTAATCCACCGTCTGTAATTTCCCAGGAGCCACGCGACATCACCCGTAATGGCAAGTACTGGTGCGAAACGGTGAACACCAAGATTGTACCTAATTGCCCGGTGCTGTATATTTTCCAGACACTGAAATTTTCGGTATCCCCAAACGCCAGAACAGTAATCCAATATTGGTACAACACATGAATAAAAAAGTTTTTCAAAAGGTTTAATACCGAGAGACTTAAAGTGGTGAACTTTTGATATAATTTTCCAGAGTGCTCTCCCTGCACTTTTACCAAGAGTGTTCGAGAAGTTTCCGTTACTGTTGAAGTATTTGTAAGTTTGAATAGTTTCTAAAACGTTATCATCAATCTTGAAAACATTATTCGTCTGTAACGTTCTGTCTTTCCGAAATGAAATGAACTAATTTAGATTTTTCAGTATTGATGAGAACCCTCCACCGCTTACACCAGCCATGCAAGGTATCTAACAACGTTTGTAGGTTTTCTTCTGATTTTGCTAATAAAACGATGTCGTCTGCATAAAGCAATGTTGAAACGTTACTCCCGCCAATATTGAAACCGATGTTAAGGTCGTTTATTTCTTTCACAAAGTCATTTATAGATTAGCCTATAACTATTTAGTTATGTATCCAATTATTTAAATGTCTACTTGGTACATGACAGAATACAAACACAAAGTAATCTTAAAATAGTCATAAAATAATCATGATTAGAGCCCATTTTTGGCTGTAATTGATTAAATTATGATTAAAGTAATCAGGAAAAAGTATGATTACTGATTAAGTCTGATTACTGGAAAATATTAATCGATTTTTAATCATTATGATTGTTTTTTTATGATTACCCCATGTCTGTCATGTAATTAGTTTTGTGCTTTGGTAAAACACATAATTTTCATTGCATGTAAACGATAATAGATCTGACATATAATCAGGAAACAATTTATTCTTGCATTTAAATACCATTTTTGCTGTATGGTAAATACACCTATTATCTAAAGTCAACCGGTCTAGCTTTTGAAATGAATCTGTTGAATTCGTGATAAAGGGGCTTGTAGAATTATACGAGCTGTACGTTTTTCTAGTTTAATAATAATATTTATATCACATTTAGAATGAACGCAGAACAACAATGATCAAAACATGGAACAATGTATCCGTTATAAAACTTTTTCATCATATCATTAAATCAATAGAATTTAATTTGTTTTAAGAGTGCTATTTTCGCAGTTACTTTCTTAAAACATGTAATAGAAAAATATGTAGTTTAAACTTTACTAAACAATAGAGTCGTTATTCGTATACGTATTGTACATGAACTTTCTCTTTTTTCTCTACTCCTTTTAAACGCAAAACATTGTGATAATGTTAGAACAGAAGACTTAAAATTAAGTCATATTAAGAACATATATTATCAACTTAATTTTTGTAAAAGAAGCCACCTTGATGAAATCATTTAACTATGTCAATTGGTCAAACGGTTGTATAACCTTGTATAAAAAAGTCACAATGTTTCTTACGGAAGATTAAATTTATTCCTGTATGTTGCTTAACTCAGAAATTTATCATTTATCACTTTATTCATTCCCTCTACTAGCAAAATTTTTCTTTAATCAGATGTTTGTTCTTATTTCAGACACACCGGCTGTATTTATGCATCGCTGCTACAATACTGCTGAATCTGTCAAATGCAGGTAGTATAAGTAAACATTTTATATAAAAAAAACACCGCGTTTAAATTTTCTTTAGAATGTACATGAAGTTTTCATGCGTAATCTACTTCGTTAATAAAAGAGCAATCTTATAAATTTGCATTACCCTTTCATGAAATCGAGACTTTTGATTGGTCATCGATCCGTAATAAGAAATTTATATTAATGGGTCTGGCAGGTAATTAACACTTGGAATTTTCCTTCCTTGTGCTCTACGTCAGACAGGTTGCTTGTGGGTGTAGTTCTTCAATACAGAAATAATATTTTCGCTCTACTGACATTCTACATCAGATATATGTCACGTTTCAGTTACTCCTCTAGCCGAATGGCTCGGGTAAAATAAATTTAGGCGTGTTTTAATATTCAGATTTACCACGTCAAAAACTCCAAAACAATTTACACAAAATACTAATAACAACCCCGTGTCAAACTGCCTTTCCCGGATTCTTTTCAGGGGATATCTGCAAGCATTTGCTGTATTAAATATAAACTTTCTAAAGGTCTCTCGCTTCCAGTAAAAAATAAAGGAACCCTTATAGCCGAATTTATATCTATGCCACTTTTCATTTATGTCTTGTGAAGTTCTCACCCATCGAGAATCATTTTTCACTAGTGCAGTGTCATCTTAACAATTAAATTGTAACTTTATTCATAGTTAATAAAATTTTATGCTGAAAGAAAGATTCTGGTGAAAAAAATTCTACAATAAATCATACATAAATCATTGGACGTTCTTATCGAAATTCATGGTTTAGTAATCTGATATTAAAAAAGCATCTGGACAATAAGTTCTCACATAATTTGCAATGCACACAGAATGATTGTGGTGAAACGAATCCTATGTAACATATCGTTTAAGTTGCTTGGACAAGGGAAGTGGTTCTAACTTTGGATAATAAAATAAATTCATAGCAGTTGAAGCCTTTACAATAACTGATAGTAAGCATGAAAACATATTTCAGTTTTTAGTTGTTCTAGATCACGGTTTCTCGTTCAGAAGTTAATCACTTCAACGAAAAAGTTTTTCCCGACATCAATGTCCTTAAAATAAACAAATATTGACTTCATGAGCCAACATCTTTTTGGCATATAATGGGAATAAATCCAATGTTCATGTGAATGTGCTTGCTTTTTCTCCGCAGTTAAAATATCTGAAACAGACTGCACACAGAATGCAGGAACAGATTGCACAACTTTTGGTCACGCAGAATGTGACACTGCAGTCAGTGATGCTAAATGCAAATGTTCTGATGGTTACGAAGAGGATTCCGGCGATGGGAGAACTTGTGTAAAAGGTAGATGATGTTATTGATGCTGCAGATTTAGAATCTTGAAAAAGGTATCATTATCTTAGAGGTATCAATAGCTTTTCATCGCTCTTAAGTGCAATGTGAGACATAATAATTGTATTTCTGGTACATGAAAACTTACTTTAAGATATAAAGAAAATGAAAGTTAAGAATTTTTAACGTTCGTTGATTACGATACATTTGTCAATACTTAAACTTGCAAAAATGAAAAGAAAAAAGCCAAAGTCAGTTATGTAGAATGTAAGAAACATATACTTTGAATAAAAGCTCTCGGCCAGTTTTACGCCCGGTAAATAACTGAACTATATCAGTGCGGATTTAACGGAAAATTCCGAGATAGCTCTGCTGACAGAAACACTACACTAAAACGAGGATGGGTGTTATGTCACTATTTAATTTAATGTCCACAATTTAATTTGTTTATCAAAATCGAGTACATGTGCGTGAATATCTACTCACTATGATACCTATAAATGACAATATGACAATAATACATCTCGTATGATGTATGAATTTAAAACAAAAGTTCAACCAGCTTTAAGTATTTCATGTACTTTGGAAGCTCCAGGTTTTACGTATGGTGGTAAATGTTTGTTTATGTAATGCTGAGGTTCACAAAGATTTTGCGAATGGCTTCAAATGCATATTACGTTAACATGTATGTCTATTTGATTCTGCTTTTTGCAAAATTATCTATGTTTAAGATACCATTATAATATTGCTCGATATGATTTCGTTAGCAGAAAAGTTTGTCAAAGAACCAGTTACAGTTGTTACATTAATTTCTGTCTATGTCAGGTATATTGCAAATAGTTCTACTGTTGAAAATAAACTCCTACTAATTTCTATTTTTCTTTTTGATAGGTAGTTGAAATTTGCGACAGGGGAAGTGACTCTAACTTTTGATAACAACATAAATACATTACAGTCGAAGCCTTTACGATATACTGATTAAAATAAATGTGTGAGAATGAAAATAAACTTCCTTTTTTTTGTATGTCTAGCTCACGGTTTCTCGTTCAGCAATAAATCGCTTTAACGAAAAAAAATTTCCCGACATCAATGTCCATAAAATTAAACGAATGCTGACTCAATGTTCATGTGAATCTGCTTGCTTTGTCTTCGCAGTTAAAGTATCCGAAGCAGACTGCACAAAGAATGCAGGGACAGAGTGCACAGCTATTGATCACGCAGAATGTGACAATGCAGTCAGTGATGCTAAATGTAAATGTTCTGATGGATACAAAGAGGATTCCGGCGATGGGAGTACTTGTGTAAAAGGTAGATGATCTTATTGATGCTGCAGATTTAGACTCTTGGTCAAAAAACAATGTCATTATATCAAAGGTATAAATGGCTTTTTATCGCTCTTAAGGGCAATGTGAGTCATACATGTATTGCATTTCTTTAAAATTGTCTACAATTTAATTTGTTTTTAAAAAGTCGAGTACATCTGCGTGAATATCTACTCACTCAGATAATAAGAAATAACAATTATTCAACTCGACATAGATGTATCAATTAAAAACACTTTCAACCAGCTTAAATATAGCATATACGAGTATTATACGAACATGATATTTTGGCCTGTGTATATGAGAATGCAGTCAATCTGATAGTAAACTTAGGGATCAAAATACCTTGTGCGATGTATACCTTTGAAGCTCCAGGTTTTAAGTAAGGTGGTAAATATTTGTTTATATCATACTGAGATTTACAAAGATGTTGCGAGTTGTTGCAAATACATATTACTTTTACAAGTTTATCTATTTAATTAAACACTTTGCAAAGGTATCTGTGTTTCAGCTACCATTATCAACTTGCACGATATGAATTCGTTAGGAGAAAAGTTTGTCAAAGAACCAGTTAGAGATGTTACATCAATAACTGTCTATTTCTGGTATAATCACATACGACCTTTATCGAATAATCAAAGATTTAAAAAGCATCTGGACACTGAATTCTCACATAGTTTTAGAGTAATATCATAGTACTTGTGTAAAAGGTAGATGATCTTATTGATGCTGTAGGTTTAGACTCTCGGACAAAAAATAGTAGGCTATCATTTTATTAGAGGTAAAAATGATTTTTTATCGCTCTTAAGGGCAATGTGAGTCATACTATAATATTTCTAACAAATCCCCGACGATTAAACAGTTGATGTTAAAACAAATACATGTAATTCTGCGTGATAACTTTCTTAAAAATAGAAAATATGGAAGTTTAGCTATTAACGTTCATAATAACGTTACATTCGTCAATACTTAAATTTGAAAAAAAGCCAAATGCGCAAGTATCTCAGCGCGGGGGTAACGGCAAACGTTCTTATTCGACTTCCGAGATAGCTCTGCCGAGAGAAAAAATTATTCTTAAACGGGGATTGGTGTAATGTTATATTGCATTTCTTTGAAATTGTCTACGATTTAATTTGTTTATAGAAAAGTCGAGTACATGTGCGTGAATATCTACTTACTCAGATAGCTATAAATGACAATTAAACAACTCGTAATAGATGTATAAATTAAAAAAACCTTTCAACCAGCTGAAAATAGTACATATACCTTGGAAGCTTTAGGTTTTAAGTAAGGTGGTAAATGTTTGTTTATATAATGCTGAGATTTACAAAGATGTTGCGAGTGGCTTCAAATATATATAACGTTAACAAGTATGTCTATTTAATTCAACACTTTGCAATGCTATCTGTGTTTCAGCTATCGTTATCAACTTGCACGATATGATTTCGTTAGCAGAAACCTTGTCAAAGAACCAGTTAGATTTTTTACATTAATAACTGTCTATTTCTGGAATAATTATATACAACATTTATCGAATTTCATGATTAAGTAATCTTAGATTTAAAAAGCATCTGAACAATGAATTCTTACATAATTTGCGAGTAATATCATACTTTAATGCACAAAGAATGATTCTGGTGAAGCGCATCCTACGCTACATATCGTTGAAGTTGCTTGCATATATTTTAACTGTTGAAAATAAACTCCAACATAGTTTTCTATTTTTCTTTTTAATACTATGGTAGTTGAACTTTGCGTCAAGGGAAGTGACTCTAACTTTGGATAATAACATAAATGCATTACAATGGAAGCCTTTACATTATACTGGTTAAAGTTAACGTGTAAGAATGAAAATAGATTTCAATTTAGGGTATTTCTAGCTCACGGTTTCTCGTTCATTTGAACGAAAAAGTTTTTTTACGACATCAATGGCCATAAAATTAAACGAATGTTGCCTAAATAAGCCAAACTCTTTTTGGCACAGAATGTGAATAAATCCAATGTTCATGTGAATGTGCTTGCTTTTTCTCAGTTGCTAGAGTAACTGAGACAGACTGCACAAAGGATACAGGAACAGGGTGCTCAGCTTTAAATCACGCAGAATGTAACAATGCAGACAGTGATGCTAAATGCAAATGTTCTGATGGTTACAAAGAAGGTTCCAGCGATGGGAGTACTTGCGTAAAAGGTAGATGATGTTATTGATGCCGTAGATTTAGACTCTTGGCAAAAACACTATCATTGTATTAGAGATATTAGAGGTAAAATTGTTTTTACCGCTCTTAAGGGCAATGTGAGTCATATTGCATTTCTTTAAAATTCTGGGCAATTTAACGGTTGATGTTAAAATAAATACATTGAGTTTTACGTGAAAACTTATTTTAAGATGGAAAATATTGGCAGTTTAGGCTTTTTAACTTTCATGATTACAATACATTCGTCAAAACTTAAAATTGCAAAAATGAAAAGAAAAAAGCCAAAGTCAATTATGTATAATGTATAGTAGTAATACATTGAATGAAAGCTGTCGGCCAGTTTTACGCCCGGTAATCTACGGGGTATCTCAGCGCGGAGGTAACGGAAAACGTTCTGATTTGACTTCTGAGATAGCTCTGCTAAGAGGAAAACATTCTTAAACGGTGATGGGTGTAATGGAATATTGCATTTCTTTGAAATTGTCTACAGTTTCATTTGTTTATAAAAAGTCGAGTACATATGCATGAATATCTACTTACTGATATAACTATAAATGACAATTAAACAACTCGTTATAGATGTATAAATTAATACAAAACTTTCAACCGGCTTTAAATATAATATATACCTTTGAAGCTCCAGGATTTACGTAAGGTGGTAAAAGTGTGCTTATGTAATGCTGAGATTTACAAAGATGTTGCGAGTGGTTTCAAATACATATAACGTTAACAAGTATGTCTATTTAATTCAACACTCCGAATGCTATCTGTGTTTCAGCTATCATTATCAACTTGCACGATATGATTTCGTTAGCAGAAACCTTGTCAAAGAACCAGTTAGAGTTGTTACATTAATTACTGTCTATTTCTGGAATAATTATATATAACATTTATCGAATTTCATGATTTAGTAATCTTAGATTTAAAAAGCATCTGGACAATGAACTCTCACATAATGTGCAAGTAATATCATACTTTAATGCACAAAGAATGATTCTGGTGAAGCGCATCATACGCTACATATCGTTGAAGTTGCTTGCAAATATTTTAACTGTTGAAAATAAACTCCAACATAGTTTTCTATTTTTCTTTTTAATACTATGGTAGTTGAACTTTGCGTCAAGGGAAGTGACTCTAACTTTGGATAATAACATAAATGCATTACAATGGAAGCCTTTACATTATATTGGTTAAAGTTAACGTGTAAGGATGAAAATAGATTTCAATTTTTAGTGATTCTAGCTCACGGTTTCTCGTTCAGCAGTCAATAACTTGAACGAAAAGGTTTTTCCCGACGTAAATGTCCACAAAGCTACACGAATGTTGCCTAAATAAGCCAAACTCTTTTTGGCATAGAATGAAACTAAATACAATATCCATGTGAATGTGCTTGCTTTATCTTCGTAGCTAAAGTATCCGAAACACTCTGCACAAAGGATACAGGAACAGAGTGCTCAGCTATTGGTCACGCAGAATGTGACAATGCAGTCAGTAGTGCTAAATGCAAATGTTCTGATGGTTACAAAGAGGATTCCGGCGATGGGAATACTTGTGTAAAAGGTAGATGATGTAATTGATGCTGTAGATTTAGCCTCTTGGAAAAAACAGTATACTCATTATATTAGAGGTATAAATGGCTTTTCATCGCTCTTAAGGGCAATGTGAGCCATAATAACTGCTTTTCTTAACATTCTCGGCAATTAAACAGTTGATGTTAAAATAAATACATTGAGTTTTACGTGAAAACTTATTTTAAGATGGAAAATAATTATGGAAGTTTAACGTTCATGATTACGATACATTCGTCAAAACTTAAATTTGCAAAAATGAAAAGAAAAAAGCCAAAGTCAATTATGTAAAACGTATAGTAGGAATACATTGAATGAAAGCTCTCGGCCAGTTTTACGCTCGGTAATCTACGGAAGTATCTCAGCGCGGAGGTAACGGAAAACGTTTTGATTCGACTCCCATGACAGCTCTGCTGAGAGAAAAAACATTCTCAAATGGGGATGTGTGATATGTCATATTGCATTCATTTGGAATTGTCTACAATTTAATTTGTTTATAAAAAGTCGATTACATGTGCATGCATATGTACTTACTGATAAAACTATAAATGACAATTATACAACTCGTTATAGATGTATGAATTAATACAAATTTTTCAACCAGCTTTAGATATCACATATACTTTGGAAGCTCCAGGTTTTAAGTAAGGTGGTTAATGTTTGTTTTTGTAATGCTGAGATTCACAAAGATGTTGCGAGTGGCTTCAAATACATATTACGTTAACAAGTATGTCTATTTAATTTACCACTTTGCAAAGCTATCTGTGTTTCAGCTATCATTATCATCTTGCACGATATGATTTCGTTAGCAGAAAAGTTTGTCAAAGAACGAGTTAGAGTTGTTACATTAATTATGTAGAATGTACAGTGCATGTAGTTATAAATTGAATGAAATACATCGGTAAGTTTCTGTGTTCATATGTCGTTTTTAAAGATTGATCAGCTCCTTTTTTATTGGAATCTTGCAAAACACGAACTATGACCTCCTCCGTTATAGCAAATTCTAGGTAATGGGGGATAACTTTCATTTCCTATATGGATTGCATTCCACGACACATTTAAATCTTGTGTCATAATTGATATTTTTAACTGAGATATATTGGGTGCAAGTAGATACTATATCATACAGAAACCTTGTTAGTACAGGTCACATTTTGTTTTTAGAAAACGTTAATAAAAGGTTTACTTAGATATAGATATGATTTATGTAAAAATTAATTTTCGAAACATTTGCCTTTGTCATTTAGAGTATTGATACTCTGGAATACTTGACAAGCATGGTTAACTTATTTGTATTTTCAGTTTTGGGTACTGACTGTTCTGGATCTAATCCATGTCCTGGTGCTGATAATTCTGTATGCAACGAAGATTCTTGCGCATGTGCAGAAAACTACGAAGAGAAGAATAACGTCTGTGCATTGAGTCAGTAGTGTTTCAATATGCAACTCATGTTAACTAATAAGTTCAAAGAAAAACTTACTTTTGATACTAAATACATAATATTGCAAATAAAATAACATCATTTTAAGTCAAATATTCGGTGAAATTAGGTTCTATCAACGGTAAAAACTAAGGTCATAAATCTTTGTCATGCAAGTTGATATACTTGAAGGTCACTGGTGGAATTCGTTGATTATTTCATGCAATTTTTTGTACTTGAACGAAATAGTTCTTGCTTGGTAAGACGAGTTGTATATGTTTTTAAGTCATAAATAACGCAATCTTATGACTCTTAGCAGCCTTGGAATACGAATTACGGTTTAATAGGGTATATAGTTACATATATTTATTTCAAGCTGTCAGCGCCAACACATGTACCGCATCTGGAGGAGAATGTGTTGTTATTGCAAACGCTGAGTGTGACACAGACGTTGATAAATGTAAATGTAGCCCCGGATACGTCATGAACGTTGACGTTTGTGCAGTCGAAAACGCTGGTAGGTAGAATGTTCTGTACATGGTTATTTTGACAAATAATTCTGTATGCTTGAACAATGTTGGTAATATTAAGTTTAGGTGTGTTGGTAAAGTTTCTATGCAGTTTAAAGTGACATTATGCTCATCTTACTGCACATAGTGTATTTTGGTGACAGTTTTATAAAAGCAATTTTCGGTTGCTGTGCATTTAAATGTGTTAAACTAATGATAATGCCGCATTAATATTTGAAGTTGGTGCTTTAGAAATTAAAAAAATGGACAAATGAAATAATAATTCCTTCCTTGGCAGTGATCTCCCTTGTGTTATTAGTGTTGCTCGGCAGTGGAAGGGAAGCTACTCCTGCATGCATTTGTTTGTTTCTTAAATTGACTCTCCCAGTCAAAATAGGAAAAGAAAGTAATATTTGGAAAGTTATTATTTCATACTGGTAGCAGGAAAAGTTTGTTGTATTGGGTTAAAAGTTATTATTTCCTCTACCCTTTTCACACACACCTATTTCAGCTGGAATTTTACTTCAAAAAAATGTGCATAATGTCACTTTAAGATAATTTTGATGTCCATAACCAGAAAGCGTAAAATATGAAAGCCAAACGTATAAATTCAACTGTCTAAAGACATTAGATAAAATGAAGTCAAAATTTGCGCATGAATTAGAAACCTGATTAAAAAAAACAGCCACCTGGTTTACTTGAAAAATATCTCATTTATTTATTACATCCGAAAGTACAACACATGGCCCAATGTATATTGAATAGTATATAATAATTATGTAAAGCATATGAATGTTTTTAAAATACATGACTTGATGTCCTACTGTGATTAGTAAAAAATTGTCGATTGGCGATTATTTAATGATAATCATTTGTTTAATTCTACTCACAGTTAAATAGTTAAATAAAAATAACACCAAAACGCGTTTAATTTCCAAACTCAATCATAAAACTTTCAAATAATGAAATCGTAATGATTTTATGGTCCGAAAATTATAATCTAGTATGAAATAGTACATTGTATGGTGTATCTATTTTGCAGTTATGAACAATTGCATTTACTTGTCATACCTGTAGGGATCAAACGCACTTGTTTCGTAATGATTTTTGAAGGCGCAATCTTATTCCATTGACCAAACCATTTCGTAATTATCTAGAATTCAAGTATATAGACACAAATCAAAATGTATAACAGTATATGGAAGCGAGATGTCACATTTTGATTGAGATACTTTCGACTTTCAGCTACTAGTATTGGATGTGGAACTGTAACATTTGTGCTGTTTCTCTTCCTGACAATTACAAATATATTAGGATAAACAGTTAAATGTGAGTAACCCTAAAGAAATAAATAAATTTTACTGTATAAAATTTTATGAATAAAAGACAAATGAAACGAATGGATTTTATATTATCAAAACGTATTTAAATGAAAACTCTAAAATTGTCTTCATTTTTGCTGGATGAAACATACGATAATTTTTAGTAAGTATTATCGGCTGTTGTCAACTTTTAGAACTAGTTAGAACATCTAGTACCATATTTTACAAAGAATAGATAGCAATTACAGTCACAGAGTATTTGCTAATGTGCACCTCGAAAGCGTTCCAAAGGCTCCCGGAAAACTACAGTTACATCAAAAAGATTAAGTGTTGAAAAATTAAACTGAGAACAGAAAAGGATTTGTTGACTTTGTATGCAATTCTTTTAGAATATTTATCAAGCCGTTTTGAATATGCGTTTTTTGTCAACATCAGGTTACGTAATATGACGTATTCGTAGCTTTCTTAGAAATAAGAAATAAACATTCGGCCATTGTCCATGAATATCGTCAATATTTGCTGGCAGATATATTGGAAACATTTGGGTTGAGCTTATAATCTGTGGACATGATGATTAAAATGATGTTGCGCTCTTTAAGCGGAAATTAAACTCAAAGGCTCAACGTTCACAACAGAAAGTCCAGAACGTTAGACATTTGTGGACTGACGGCCAACCTAGTCCGTGTCATCTGCAAAACTCCGCCCTGATTAAACCCATGGAATCCATTTAAACATGCTGTTTCTTGCCAGACAAATAACTCATACACTATACTCATCATTATACTCGCGCAAAATGACGTTTTCAGGGGGGTATACTGGAATCACTCTGTCGGTCGGGAGGTCGGTCAACATTTATAACATAGGTAGTG